>ML778138.1:1107688-1119657 GCA_009831015.1 Picea engelmannii | reverse complement strand
TTTCTTTAAGGAGTTCTCTKTTAGGGGAACTCCCCGGTATTTKCACGKAATAWTTCTTGGTTGGAACCCTAGGAKATCTTTTAGGTGACGTTGGATCGACTGAGGTGTGTTGAAGAAGAAKATTTTGGATTTCTCTTCGTTGACACACATCCTTGACRCTTCAGAGAAGTCGAGGAGGAMTTTCTTTATTGTTAGGGATTCCTTCGGAGTTAGARAAGCCATTAACATTCTGTCATCCAAAAATTGTTGATGCGAGGCTAGRGATTCTTYGCCATGAAGAGAAATCCCTTTCTAGTTGCCTAGCACCCCTTCTACCTTGATATCTCTTCCCAAGACTTTTGCCACCAGGATGAAGAGGAAAGGAGAGAGGGGGTCTCCATATTGGATACCCCTGGTTAGGGAGAAGGTCGGGGAGGGGGAACCATTAACCAATATAGAGAAGAAGGTCGTGGAGAGCATAGAGTGAACCCATTGTATCCAAATTTCACTGAAGCCAAAAGTGGCCAGGATGTTGAGGATGTAGTTCCAGTTCAACTTGTCGAAGGCTTTTGAGAGGTCTAATTTGATGAGCATTCTGGGGTTCTTGGAGCAATGAAGAGACTGGATAAGTTCATGTGTTAGGATGATATTGTCTAGTATTTGTCTTTCTTCCACAAAGTATGTCTACTTTGGGGAGATGAGGGAGGGGAGGAGGGGTTTTAGTGTGTTCGCAATGAGTTTGGAAATGAGTTTGTAGATAACATTGCAAAGAGCTATAGGGAATTTTTTTTTGGGTGGGTTCAACTTTGTCTTATTTAGGGATGAGAGTGAGGAATATAGCATTGAAGGCTGGGAGGACTTTTTTGAATTTTATAGAGTCTTCCACTACTTCCCAGACTTCATTCTTTATTATCGGCCAACATGTTTGGTAGAATTCCACTGTGAATCCATCTGGTCCTGGAGATTTCCCTTTCGACATCTTCCATGTCACTTTCTCTACCTCTTCCATGGTGACTGGCCTCATTAGGGATTCATTATGGTTTTCATTTATCATTTTTGGAATATGCTAAGTAATATTTTTTATTGCATCCTTTCTTTTTAGTTGTGGTTCTTGTATTAGAGTTCTATAGAATTGAAGAAGCTCTGATTGGATGTCCTGGTGGTTGCTTAATTTTTTTCCTTGTTGGTATTTTTGAGAGATAATTATGTTTTGGTGTCTCCACTGGATCATCGAGTTGTGGAAAAACTTTGAGTTTCTCTCACCTTCTTGGAGCTATAGGATTCTTGATTTATGTCGCTAGAGTATTTCCTCGTGCTTATCTCTGGCTGTTATTTGGGCCATGAGAGAGACTTCTTCCTCTATTATCTCCTAGGAACTCCCTGAAGTAATCATCCGATGTTGGTTTTTTTTCATTCTTTCTTGAAGTTGTTTTTTGGCTTGAAATATGTTGCCAAAGTCTGATTTATTCCATAACTTGATTTGTTGTTTCAGGTTCTTCAGTTGTTGTTGGAGTCTATACATCAGGGATCTCGAGTTGACGACCGCTACCTTCCACCAGGAGGGAAAGTTGGAGTGGAAGGAAGGGTCTGTCAGCCATAAGGATTCAAAGCGGAAGGGACGGTTTTTGGGGCTAGTTGGGATGTCGATGAGGAGGTTGATGGGCCAGTGGTCTGATCCATGATAGGGGAGAATGGTGGCTTATATGGTGAATTTTCTTTGAAGAAGAGAATATGAGATGAGGAAGTGATCTAGATAGGAGTTTATGTGGTGTTGGGTAGCTCAGTGGTTTCTCCAGGTGAAGGTTCCATTAGTGGTTTCCCAATCAACCAAACCCAGGTCACTTATGGTTTCTTCAAATCTATCAGAGTCTTGTTCCAGTCGGTTTAAGCCTCTGCTTTTCTCTAGGAGAGAGGTTATAATGTTAAACTCTCCCACTATGATCCAAAGCTATATTTCTAAGAGATGATGAATAAGGGAGAGGGATTGCAGAAAGGTTAATTTATCCTACATAATTTGAGGGTCATAGACATTGGTGATGTAGTATGATTGTTCAGAGCCTATTGGTTGGAATTTGGATGATATAGTACGATGGGTAGTGAAGAAAGAGGAAAGGGAGATTTTTCTAGGGTTCCGGAGGATGGCCAAACCACCTGATGCTCCTTCGACATCTACTGCTGTGACATTGCAGCTTATCCAACATCTGGTGGCCATTTTTTCCATAGTTGTGGAAGTGCACTTGGTTTCTTGTATCATTACTATAGAATGTTTTTCCTCATATATCAAGGTCTTTAAGTATCTTTGATTACTAGGGATGTTAAGGCTTCTTACATTCCATGAGATGTATTTCATTAGGAAGGTTGGGGGTGCTAGGATAATTTTTCTTCCATACTCTTAATCCTTCTAGAATTTAGAAGGAGTTCTCCTAGTTCTTGTAAGAGTTTCTTGTTGGATGGCCTTCCTCTTTTTTTGTCATCTTTGGGAGCCTTAACAATTTCTTTGCTTGAAGTGTTTTTTATTCCTAAAGATGCAGGTACAATGTTCTTATCTTTTTGGGTCGCTTATCCTTTCTCTTTATCCCTTGATTTGATCAAGGCACTTTGAAATAGTATTATTTGTTGATATGGTATCGAGTGTTCCTCTTTCCATTCACATGTTGTTGTTATGCCTTGCATATCTTGATATTCTAGATTGTCCTGCTTCGCCTTTAGGGGTTCATAGGGGACCATTGGATCATCTTGGTTTGGTGGTTCGGGGTCGGACTTAAGGGGGGAGGGAGAACTAGTGGCAGTAAGTTCCTTTTCGTGTCCAGGCTGAGCACTTGGTTTGGTTTCGATCGAGGGGTTTGGGCCGAGAACTTCTTGCTATGAGAGGTTAGCTAGAGAGTCAAAATTGTTATTGATGCGGGGGCCTTTGGGGTTCGACTAGGTGGGAATTTTATTTTTGGCTTTGCACTTGGCTTGGACTTTTTCAAATCATGCCTCATCCTTTTTCGGTTGGGGGTTTGGGGGATCTGATTGCTTGTTCAGGGGAAATTCCTGAAAAAGGTGCCCATGATCATGGCATTTTCAACATAGAAAGGGAATGTGTTCATAATCCAAGGTATGGAGCCAGTCGACGTCCCTATATCTGAGGCAAATTGAAGTTGGCAGAGCTTTGGAGACATTAAGGTAGACACATATTCGGGAGTAGGAGGTATATCGGCCTTGAAGGGTGGTCTTTGTGATCCTAACAGAGTATCTGAGAGTGTTCCCTATACCCTCTATAATTTTCTCGCACTAGTATTCCTGCGGGAGTGAGTATAGTTTGATCCATACCGGGGCTGCAGTGAAATCTTCCTTTTCCGGACTGAATTTCTCTTTCCAGATCCGCATATATAGGACAACGAAGTTGAATAAGTATGATCCTCCTTGGAAGAATCTTCTCAACCTTTTGCCAAGTTGAATATGGTCGTAAATAATACTTTGGACCCCAATTTGAGGGAGACGTCTCCTTTGGGATTCCATCTGGTTTTGATCCACCACATGAAGGATTTCTCAGATGGACAAAGGCCCATAAATTTGCATATGAGGGCATGGTATTGCATGTATTAGATTTCCTTCCCCATGAGGGCCGACAAGATTTTGTACTGTGGAATTTCCTCTTCCTGCGGGATGCATGTCGATTGACTTTTCTTCTCGACTTTCTGGTTCTTAAGGGTATGAGATATAAGCGGTTCCAAACTTGTCGAGATTTCCTTAGTTTCTTTTGGATGTTCTGTGTCCATTGGGCTAGGCGAATGTGAGGTGTTAGGGATGCGGGCAGGGGTTTACAGTTGTCGGCTACTGCCAACCACTATGTTTTAGAAAGAGGGCGCGACTCATCCTTGAGCGGGGGCTACCATTACTGGTTCGAGAGGTCAGAATAAGGTTGAAGTTGAAGACCTAAAATATTTGTGCTAACTCTCTGTCATTATTTTAAATAATATTTTACAAGGGGAAAACATTACCCATAGCTATTTTCATCAATTTTCATACGAAAGCAAATATAAACAACTGAAAACGATTTTCACGCTTAATAGGTATATATATATTTTTTCTTGAGAAAGAAAAAACTTTATATTCATAAAAGAAGAAGATACATATTTCTGTCCTTCACAAGATTGGTTGTTACTTGTCCTTTAACTCTCCTTACATTCCAAATACTTCTAGAAAATCCTCTCAAAAAAACCTATATGTCTCTCTTTTTCATTTACCCCTCTCTTCATTCATCCATGAAGTTCTTTAAAATTGCTAAATTATGATAGATGGAAAGACATTTCCTCAATGAGTAGGCCTTCATAAAACTCTTTCATAATAAAGGATCCTGCATCTAGCTCCAACACTTCCTTTGATAATTCATCAACCAAGGTGTGAGTACCAATCCATCTCAGATAAGAAGGAGGGAATCTGGTTCATCAAAGGCTTTAGCCTCACGATGTGGGTCAAATTCTGCCCATTTACCCATTCTATTGCCACCTTTGAATCTCCCATAATTTGAATCTTCCTTGGTTTAAGGAAGTTTATGACAAAGAGAAACACCCATAATGCAAAGAGCTTTGCTTTCATGTTGGAACCAATAATTGTAGCATACCAAACTTTGAAATAATGAGAATATGATATGAATAACACTGCCCTCGCCCCACCGCATGATGGGTGCATGAATCAGTTTCAATCATTATATTATTTTTCATCTATATTGATGCTTTCAAAGTGGAAAAAATTGGAGTAATCAACCTGCAGGGTCATTTTAGTGGCATGTCCAAATTTGGAAAATAGGGCTCTGGAACCTTCTAGAGCCATTTTTGTGGAATTAAACAACAATTTGTTGGATTTCTAGTGTCTATAGCTTGTGCACACCCCCTTGACGGTGTTCTAGACTCTGAGACCTTTCCAATAGTGTAGATTATGCATAAATCGACGTTCGTATGCAAAAGTTGTGCCTCCAACAAGTTGACCTATTGTGTTGACCACCATGGTATGAGAGGATGCCACATCATCCCCCATTACTCATGCATATGGGCTAGCCACATGAGGAATTTCAAGAAGATTCTAGAAGGTTAAAAACCCTACCATAATTGAGGGTTGAGGCAGTAAAAAATCTACCCCTAGATGGTTATCGAGCTATGTTAAATACCAGGCCACTAGGAGGACAAGAGGTTCCATTCTATGTCATTGTATTTTGTTCCATAGTAGAGAAAAACAACTAGGAGTGGGAAATTAGAGAGCATAACAGAGGGGTTTAATGTTCTGTAGTAGCCTAGCAGGCTATAGTTCTCAAAAAACTCCATAGAGAGTGCCTTCTCCTTTGTATTTGCATTATGTCCATACCTGAGAAAAGAGAGTAGAACGACCTCCCCTTCTAGCTAGGTTTTCTCCCGTAACGGTTTCCCAGAGAAAATATTTGTGTTATTTGTGGATGGTGTGTGATTATGTTTTATTGTTCTCTATTTTCCACATTTTATCTATTTCATGCATAAGTAGAAAATCAATAACTAAATATTTTAGAATCTAAAGAAATTTATCCTTCTTAGTGTAGATTTCAGTTTTACTTATCAGATTTGTTGTAACGAACTATTTCAGTGGAATATCCACGACAATTTAAAGATCATTGCCCCCGACTTGGCCCATCAAAAAAAACACAAGGTACTCCTTCCACCAAAGATGGCAAAGAGAGTAACCTTGGCTTTTGGATTTTTGCGTCTTTCTTGAATTCAAGTGTCAGCTCCACCACCATCCTTGCATAAACTTATGAAGGGATTTCACTATTTTGTAATATATATGCATTGCATGCCCACCACACAAAATAAAAAATGAATAAAGGGAGTGAGAGGGAACTGCCACCTGCCTCAAACTCCTTCCATCTTTTTAACCAAAGACTAAGATCCGAAGCTTACCCCTGAAAATTTGTTTCGGTGGTTGTCGCCGACGAGACCTGCTGAGCGAAAAAATGCTAGAAAAATAAATGACGCATTGTTTCCTCTTTTTCCTTACACAGTGCACATCTACTCAGACCTATCCATCCTCTTTTAATTATGTTTTTCCAAGTTAAAATTTTATTTTCCATAGTTAACTAGAAAAGGATCTATACTTTTAAAGGGGTGTGAGAACCCCACATAAAGGACCACCACCACTTGCGATCTCCTTTAGCATATTCTTCTTCCAACACTATGCATCCTAGATTCATAGTATAACAACCATAATTCTCATTTCTTTCCCAGCCAAGGGAGTCTTCTTCTTCCTCCTACAAGTTGATGAATGCATTTTTCAGCAAATTTGTGTAATCCTCCCACTCTGCAACACTTTCCCCCTCGAGGCTTAAATATTCCATTGATTTCCAATAAATTATCATATACGTATCTTGACCTCCAAACCCAATGTCCCATAAATAATAAATTCATTTCCCATGAAGTTCATGAATTAAATCCTCAAAGATTTTATGATCTAACCCTGAATTCGCCCATGGGTCCTCTCCAATCTTTATACTTTTCTTGTTTCCAACTTGCCACCTTATCCAGTCTCCAATTAATGGAAAGGCCCCAATCATTTACTTCCAGCATATTGAGCTATTTTTGGACCCTTTCCTTGGCGTTCTTATCCAATCCACGATTGACTTACCTACTAAGTATTTAGAAGCCATCACCCAACCCCATATCATCTTATTATGAATTAATCTCCACAAATTTTTTTCCACTAATGATCTATAGAACCATAAAATATTTTGTATGCCCCAACCTCCCATCTCCTTAGGATTTTCCAACTTCGTCCATATGACTAGGGGAATCCCAAAATCTTTTCTACTCGTCCATAAGAAATGGAAACAATTTTTTGTATTCTGGTCAAATTTCCTTCGAAATTTTGACGATAGACTCCCAATACATCTGAATTCTACATAGTACTAATTTGATCAGCATTATCCCCCCCGGGAAAGTCACTGATGAGCCCATGATGACACCCTTGCTTGTATTTTCTTAATAAGCCATAACTAATCTTCATGCCAGTATGAGTTGGGTTTTAACTCGAAACCCAAATATTTGAGACCTGCTTCAATAATTTTACGAGAAAAAGGAAGGAAAATATCAAGTTGTTCCAGGACTTCCTTCTGTAAATTACAAACCAACATATTTTGTTTTAATATAATGATTTGTGTCCCCCTTGCCATATAGAAAGAATCCATGATGGCTTTCAAGGCTTGAAATTAATTATAAGTTCCTGCACTAAAAATAATTATGTCATCAATGAAAAGAAGATGGCAAAGGATTTCAGAACTGGTGATTTTTAGACTTTTTAATATCCCCCTCCTCCGTGCATTTTTTACTAGCATATTGAGTGCCTCAACAACTATAAAGAATAAGAAATGTGATAGAGGACACCCCTTCCTTATACCTCTAGAAGTTCTGAAAACGAATGAAGGAGAACCATTGATAATAACAATGAAGGGGGAATACTCTAAGCACCCCATAATCTAATTGATCATTTTTAAATGCATATCCATTTGGATCAGTGCTAGCTCGATGAATGCCCACCTTACCCTATCGTAAGCCTTGGAAAGGTCAAGCTTCATAATAATGGAAGGGAGGTTTTGGATTTTGATAGAGTGCATTGTCTCTTAAGTGAGTGCAACCACATCATGGATTTGTCTTTTAAATAAAAATCCATATTGCTCCTCCAAGATTATGTCACTAAGAATGGGTTTCATCCGGTTTGCAATTATCTTTGATATTAATTTGTATATCAAGTTGCAGCAATAAATGGGCCTATATTCCTCGAAGGATAAATACTTTTTCTTTTTTGGGATTAAGGCTGAGAAGGTCGAGTTAAACAAACTCCACATCTTACTCAATTTTTTAGATTCTTGGGCCACTTTTAGTAGATCCATTTTGATCAAGTCATAAAATCCTCAATAAAATTCTATGATTAAACCATTGGGGCCTAGGATTTTACTCTTTTGGAAAGAATTCAATGTAGAGAGGATTTCCTCAGTAATCTTCACACTTAGCGACTCATTCATCTCCTCCGAGATGGATTTTGGAAACAACTTGAGGACTTTTAAAATTTCCTAGATGGGGTACCCTGGCGGTTCTTTAAATAGATTGGCAAAGAAACCTTTCCCAAATTCTTCTTTTTCTTAAAAGGAGGAAACACACCTACCATCTTGATCCTTTAAAACCGAAATGGTATTTACTAACTTCATGTAGTTTGTGAAGTTATAAAAAAACTTTGTGTTGTTGATGCCTTCTGTTGAAACATATTTAAAAATTTTTAATCTGAAGATTAAAGCCTTCCTTTTTCGGGTTTCGGCTTTTCGAGAAGCATAACCCTCAACTTTCATTTCCAAAGGGCCGGTACTGAAATCCCGATAGATTTTATTCTAATAATAATAAAAAGCAAAAAATCAGACTAATAAAAAAGGGTTTTTTGGGACTCAGGGTTTATTAAGAACATAGGTTTTAATACATATCGAATCGCGAAATCCTGATCCCCGATTTCCCAAAAAGTTGAAGTAAATAATTATTAAAAGTAAATTAGTCGTATCGCTATTTCGAAAATCGGGATGCAGCGATAACATAGCTCTTGTCAACACGATCCCCGAAATCTCGAAACGCTTAATACCGATCAATTATTTTACTAAAACAAATTTAAGTCCTAATTTAATCTTGTCGTGATTTCGCGATTACGAAAATCAGGATTCAGTGATAACATAGCTCTTGTCAACTCGATCCCCGAAATCCTGAAACACAAATTCTTGACTCTTAATCTGTGATCAGTCTAAATTAACTCTATTTTGAAAGCATGATTAATGACAATCAAACTTTTTAGGTTTTGTTCAAGTTTTGGTTTCCAATTGAATGAAATTTTCCGAATTTTGAATTCAAAAGCGCCAAAATGCGGCCACTTTAATAAAGGATAATTGGTGATATGCGACACTAATGCATATCTTAGTAAATATCTACTGCATTAAATGTATTGAATTCTTGACAGTTGGGTCAGTTCCTTCATCGTTAAATGAATTAAAAGAGAGTTTGAAGGTTTGAGTTTCACAACATATTCTGTTTCATACTATCAAGCGTAAGATGATTTCAGTCGAGCTCATACACCCCTTCTCTGTGACAGGTTTTCCATTTAACTTAAAGTCATTGCACCAAAGAAAGCACCGAAGAAGAGTGAAGATACATAGGAAGGAGATATCACATCTGACACTACGCCACATGCTATCGACTCAAATAAATCCTGGACACAAATCTATGAATTCCTGGAATACGAGATCAAGAATTCTCCCACTGATTCCAAGAATCACTTTCGGGATATAGCAGAATTAGAGCTTCATAAGATCGTGACGCGCCCTCGGCTTATGGCATACAATGACATGATCATATGGGCCTTGGAAAAGGTTGATATCCCTACAAGAGTCATTTTGAATGATCAAGGGGTCAATGTCGGCTCATTCAGGCCAGAGCATATACAAGTAATGTATAAACTCTCGCCAAATCCTAAGTATATTTATAATGCTGAGTTTTTAGTTGATTTTCAAAGGAAGGAGTGTACTGAGGCCGATCGAACTTATTCGGATTTAATTAGAGAATGGTGGAGATGTCCATCAAAGTTTAGGGCCAATACCCATGGGGTTTATGCCACGACGTCTTTGAACGAGTATATGGTCTATGTAGCCATTATGCTGTGTAGACCTTTTGGGAAAAATAATCCCTGCCATTTTCCTGCAGATTGGGTGCCCTTTTTAGAAGAATCTTTAGAAGGATACACTTTTAACTGGAGTAAGATTTTGTCGAATAACCTAGCACAAGAAATTTTGAACTACAGAGTTGCAAGATCTAAAGGTCAGCCAGTGGCTTTTTATATGTCAACATACATCATGGATGCGATTTTCTTTGTGACTCCATTTCCCCTGATGAATTGGAGTTGGAACATAACCTGCCCCGAGCCCATTCATGTGTATCATTCAACACTTTGGGAAGAAAATTCTAAGAATGCATTTTACGAAATTTGTTATTTCGTAATAATTCCAATGCATAAAATGTTTTATGGCTGTGAACCCCCTCACATTTCTGAGGCAGTCTCAGAAAATCTCAAAGCAATAGCTGACTGGTTTTTTGAAGAAAACTTCTCTTACATTAGGGTTTATGGGTGCTCAATCCCCCCTCACACACTTCCGAAATTCCTCCCGGACAGACTGGTATTGAGGGAGGTAGCATATCAAATAGTGAAAGGTGGTATTGGAATAGAGCTAAAGATAGTTCAAAATAAATCTCGGCCAATCTTCCCTATATATGTCGGGAAATTTTCATTACTAAACCTAGGCCATTCCAAAGTGGAAGCCGAGGCATTAGAGGAGATAAAACTGGTAGATATTGAGCACAAAAAGCATGACCCTTATCAATTAGTAAGCAGACATTTGATGCACTGTAATTTGAAATCTTATGAACATGAACAATATTTTTATGATGATATATTCAAGGGGTTAAAACTTATGAAGAGGTACTGAACAGGGTACGGGCCATATCACCCGATTTACCGACTGGTTTCATGTCTTTCCAAAGTCATAAGCGAAGTTGTTTGCCAAAGATATTGCAGGGTGAGTCCATGATCCCTCCTCCAGAGCAGGAAGGGCCTCCTCCAGGTTTTGAAATAGATGTACAGGATAAAGCAAATACAAGTGGAAAAATGAAGAAAATTGAATTGCCTCTACAAGAAACAGAAGTTCCTCACACAGAAAAATCAGAGGCAGGGAAAGGAAAAGAGTTGGAAATACCCTTAGAAATCCCTGAGAACATTCCCAAAAAAGTAGGAGGAACAACATCGACGGAACTTGGAAGTCCCATTACCTCTTTGACTCCATTACAGTCTACTTATGGAAACCCCCAAGAGGGAGCTCTATACATAAGTGATCTTGAGCCTATTTCTAGAGATGAGATTCCTCCTTCCAATTATTTTTTCAGTAAGAAGAGAAAGGCTATCCTAAAATAGGAAATGAATCCAAGAGGGGATATGATGATTAAAAAACACAAAATCATTATAGATGGACAAAAACTTAAAGAGGGATAATTCACTACAGAGACAGCAGGCACAATGGGAGCCTTAGCATCGGCGAATTTATACTTTGTGGGTAGTTTGACAACTATGTTGGAGCAGAAAGAATAGATGATAGCTCAGCTACATGATCAATTAAAGGAGACTGAAAGAAACATCATTTGGGGGATAAAAAAGGGTCTAGAACGAGCTAGATTGGATGACATTCAAGAGATTTAGAAACTAAAAGCAAGCTTAGAGGAAGCAAATCAGAAAATACAGGTCACTCAGGCACAGGTCCTAAAGCAAGAAGAAACAAATAAACAATTACAAGATAAGATTAGTTCCATTTCAAATCAAGTGGTAGAGATTGAAATTTTCCAGGCCCAGGTATTGGGAATACATTTGAAGATAGAAGAGGAACAACATGGACTATTTTTAAATATGGAATTTATTTAGAATTACTTTTAGGAAACAAGTAAATCTTTGGAGAACATTCTCCTGAAAGAAAGAGAAGTGAAAGTAGCCAGGACGACTTTCCAAAAAGCAGTGGCCCTTTCAACAAAGGAGGAGGTCGAAAAGATTCAAAAACTATATGTTTTAGAGCAGGTTAAAGGAGATGTAATACTCAAGGTGTGGGAGGCAAACCTTGCAGAAAACAAAAAAATAACCAGAGAGGTCAATGATGATTGTCAAGGAATTTTTTATCTTTTAGAAAAAGATTCTTTGAACATTGGAAAAAACAACTGTTCAGGGTTATTAGGAGAAATTAACATTGTCAAGCACCAGCTAAGATTCAAGGAAGATCTGGAGGAAATGCAGGTGGAGATCCCAAAAATAAAGGTAATCAATGTCATCGAAATCGAAAAATGGATAGTGATGTCGAACTTAAAGTTGCAAACTATTAAGTTCACAAGGAAGATAATTGAAGATCGTTTGCCCAAACTACA
>ML778138.1:1064426-1077398 GCA_009831015.1 Picea engelmannii | reverse complement strand
GATCTTCCTCTAGATGCTTCTCTTAATAGACATATTTAGTATAAATAAGGGTCGAGGGTATGAAAACCCTAGCTTGGATATTATTGTAACAGAGCGTTGCTCGACTGGAGGTTGCCCCCTCGAAGAGGCCCGTGAACATTGCTTTCTGAATCAAAGTGCTTTTCTATTGCTATTTCGTATATCATTTCTATGTATTGTGAAGATTATGTTGGATATTTTACTGTTATTCTGCCATTTCTAGCATTTTATTTATGTTCTGCATATTTTATATATCTGGTATCTTGCACATTCACTCTAACATTGACAACTGGACAACTTATGATCCCATGCTTATGAAAAAGTATCTGTTTTAGAATAGTTTGTTGTTTGGGGAAGGTGGAAACCTGGTTAGAGGAATCCTTCCTGAAATATTTCCACTGGACAGACTGGATTTCCTTCAATGATTGCATTGGAGAAATGTCGTTAAGTCCTTGGAAAGGAATCATATCTTATGTTCATGGCCTTGGTTTTCATAACCCACAATGGTTGTGCAAGCCCTATTGAGCAATCTTCCGATGGCTATGTTTCTCACAAAATCTTATGGACCAACGAATGTATGCGGTGGTATCTTAGGTCCATTCTCTTGGTTCTCCAAACAAATATCGGTGAGATATAATCTAGTTACAAATATTCTCAACATGCATGCTTTTCTATAGACTAAAACCATTTATGATGGAGCTGATTTGAAGAATGTAAAAGGAAGATCATTGATTTATTTATAAGAAATCCAAATCCTATAGTAGATTGTGATCACCATACCTTAATTCTTTCATGATGGTGTCTTTTGAGTATAATCACCAAGTGTTTGTTGTTTTGTGAAGAGGATATGCCTGAGTCTCTCGATACATTTATCGCTTTCCCATTCTTACAAACTTTTTCATTTATGGGAAAATAAATCATGTATTTTATCTCTAGCATGTACCTCTAGGAACAAAACATCAAGTTCCAGTTTCCCTTTGATTATTTCTAAGCATTTTGGAAACAATTAGGGTTACAAAGCACATACACACAAACACTTTAATGTTGTCTATTTCACACCAAGCTTCTAAGTTTGAATGTTAAGGTCACATGCTTTGCCTAACCATCTTGGGTGACAAGATAGATATATGTTCCATGGTCATGTGAGATCAAGTGAATTAGATGCATATGATTATCATTATACATTATAATGGTGAATCTGAGTATTTTTCAAATTAGGAGACTTCTTCCAATGACTTGGGTACCTTGACTTACAATGTTTTCATGCTTGTTGAAGTTTGAAGGTATTTTTTGAAGCTCTTTGGACTCAGGTTTAACCTTCTTGATATGATTACCCATTTTATTACTCTACTCTTCCAACAATCTAATGAAGTTTTTTGATTTGGCATAAGGATTTTGCATAGTCTGTGAGGAGAAAACTTCTGACGATGACGATAAGAATAGTATGATGGTCTAGAACAAAATAAAAGTATGATAGTCCGTGAGGAGAAAAATTTCAACGATAATGCCTAACACTCGGTCATATATCGAGGTCTTATGGAGACTTAGCGCCTAGTTTTGAGTGCTAGTGGACTGGCACATAACATAGAAATATGATACTTAGTTAAAGGAGAATTTTGGGCCTGCAGGATGAATTTCAGAGCAACTCGAGTGTTGTAACTGCTAGCATAATTATTGAAAAATATGCTTATGTGGGTTTTAGGCCAAGAGTTCATCAACTAGAAGGATTTGCATGCAAGCTTTACTATTTATTGATTCCTTTATTTGTCCCTTCCAAAGAAGGGACTATAGTTTTCGGTTAGTTCCAAAATTTATAAAAATTCACTTCATTTTTTTTAGATATCCAATGTTTTGTTAAATTGTTCTATTAAAACCATTTATTTGAAAAATTAAAATGAATTTTCAAATTTTATTGCTTAAAATTTTCATTAGTTCATATGCTATGATGGGACTTAATTACTCGTGGTGTATATTAATTTTTTTTAGTGTTTGTTAGAGATAAAAAAAAAATTCTAAATACAAAACTTTAAAAATACTTAAACATCCATGCACCTTCACATTCTTAACTCGTATCTATTGCTTTGAAACTCTTCTTAATTCATATTAATTATTTTCCAGACTATGACATTAACACTCCCATTTCCTCCACAAATTACTATGAACATTTACTCTCCTTGTCCTCTCTGCATGAGCTAGCTGGCACTGCCACCTACAACCTTCCCAGCATGGAAAGCTTCTCAATGGAATACCTTCCAACCATCCATGAACTTCTCGCTGAAAAATGTAAGGTTGGTGTTACCTGACAAATGTAGTGGATGATCCCTCTCTTGCTTCGTCCTACCATCTTCTTTTTCTCTTACATCTTCCCACTGTCCTTGCAAGGTATTTTTTTTCCCACTGTCCTAGTAAGTTGCCACCTTCCAACCATGCATGAACTTCTCGCAAATGTAAGGTAAATGTTATCTCTACAAACGCTGTGGCTGAGCCTTCTCCTACTTCATTCCACCATCTTCTTGTTGTACAACTTCTTCCTGCCATCCTTGCAAGGGAAGATACCCTTGAAGGGTCCACCATTGTAAAAAAACCAAATTATTTACTCTGGGTTGTTCTATGGAATGGATGATGAACACCTGTCAAGCCAATAAAATACACTCCTTCGATATGGAGAGGGGATGCCACATTAATGAGAGCGTGGCTGGCTTGGACCCATTTAATCGCCCATGTAATGACACATTCTTGTTGAACATTTTAATAAATTTTAATATAAATATGTAGTCAGAGAGTAATTCCATGCGAGCCACTTTGAAAAATAATTACATTGAGTGATGCAAAATTTTTAATTTTTATATATCTACATTGATGAATACAACACTTATATAGTTTACTTAGCCATCATAATTATTAATTCATATAAAATTATCTTAATTATTAAATTAAAATATGCATACATATCATATCGAAGCCTCATTACTGCATCAACGCAATAATACCAATGAAAGTAGAAATTTATTGTATCACTGCAATAATACCAATGAAATAGATTTAAATTTTAAGTTTTTGTAAGTCAAAACTATGTAATTAATCAAAATTCAACTTAATTTCAATCAAAATTATGTAATTAATCATATTTTCATTCAAATTTATGATTTTCTTGTATAATTCTACATGTCTGGAGGGTTTTGGAAGATTTCTTTCTCAAACTTCAAATATGTACCTAAACTACCCCTCACAAGGACCTCGATCCTAAGATGACTACACATTTTGAATGTAAATCATGCACTATGTACATATTTTGAATGCAAATCATGCACTATGTACATATTTTGAATGCAAATCATGCACTATGTATATATAAATGTGCATACATATAAGTAAGAACATGCAATTTCAACAATATCTATACTAGAATCACATGCAAATATAATTGGTGATAGTTGGATTGCTTGATTCTCCTATGTATTTATGGAGCCGCTTCGTTCAACCAATTCCATATGGTTTTCATCATCAATATGGAAACAATTAAATTTCGACTTTTGGCATGTATGTAATTTCCAGAGTTCTGGAAACTACATGCATAATCATCCAAGTGGAATTAAATGCATCATGTTATGCTTCCCTTTATTTTTTGAATCTGGTCTCCAAAATTAATCCTTCCATCAAGTTCTTCATGGCATTTGATTTGAATATATTTTAAAATGATCATGTAGTTCCACATAACATTTTATTTATTAGGTTTTAATATGTCTAAATAGTATAATCATATGCCTAATGATTTTGCATCAACCCTACAATAGACAAGACATAATTCCATACAAGGCGAATTTAGCAAAACAATATCAAATATTATGATGTCCTTCTACTTATACTTCTTTTTATCAAGATCAATTGTCATTATGTTCTATTCTCTATTGCGTGTAATAAATGGATGATAACTAATATGTGACTTGTTTGTTTTTTACTCTTCCCCAATTCCATTCTAACTCTTCTATGATTAAATGTTATTAATGAAGAAATTTTGATTATCTTGTATTCCTCTTCTATTGAAGGATACATAAAGTTTGAAGGATACATAAAGTCCAAATAGATACCAAGTTGTGTTTAGTGCCTATTCATTTTCTATGCAACTAATCTAGGAAGAAGATCAATAGTATTTATCTATATAATAGCCCGTGGAAATTAGCAATTACATTATATGCATATTCTCTCACAGGTGTAAGCATATTTATTAAACACTGGAAATTGATGAATTATCTTTCCATGCTGCTGAAAATATGAATAAGTAAAAATAAAGTAAAAAAAATGGAGTTGTAGAATGTGGACAATCCTTACTTTTTCATAATAAAATCTTAAATCTCTAACATAATTACGAATAAATAGTCTTCCTTTTGAGTTTCAATCAAGAAATTTCGGGAAACTCATAAAAAAATTCAAAATATGAAATTAATATGTAATGTGAAAATAATAAGGTACATAAAGTATTAATCTTGACAAAAGTTACTTCAAGAAATGCATTCAGTTCATTCCACAAGGCCAATAGTTAATAACTAGCACAAATTCAACAATATTGATAGTTTTGAGTGCTTTAATCTGCTCAATAAATGAATTTAGTTGGTTCCATAAGAAAGGAAGAAAGATATAAAGTTATAATTAAGTGTAAGGAATATTCTCAGGGACACTAAGTGTTAAGGGATGACACTCAATGTTAAGGGATGTAGGTGGTTCCAAAACCACCCAACAAAATGAGGGCCTTCATGATGCAATGTTACTATTACTCTTAATGTTTTGATGGCCAAGAAAATAGACAATTTGTGAAATATAAAGAGGTATATCAACTTCACTTCCAAAAAATCGACAGGAGTATCGCTGCATTGCGATTGTCCAAAGAGAATATTATTAATAAGCATAACACCAAATCAAGAAAAAAAATCCATTAGGTTAAGATTAACCTAAGACAAAATTTATATATAGTCTATGAGAAAAAGAATATGCAAATGGACCTAATTATAAAAAAACCAGAAATTTCCATGTAGAAACATGGTTGTAGGGTTACATTTTCTCAACTTTGAACTTCAATAGTTCAAAAACTGGAAAAAAAAAACCCAATTTTAGATTCACCCTACACTGATTGAAGTTAAAACTCTCCATAGAACAATCCCAACAACTTTGGGTTCAAATTTAATTTATCCCTAGGTAGGGACTAGCTGCATAACATCTTTCCCTCTTAAAAAGTATCACTAGAAAGTTTTGCATGCAATGCATCCATGTAATGGTTGGATTTTATGTTAGAGGCTAATGTTTTTTACATGTAATGAGGTAGGAAATTGTTTTAAGTAAAAGTCAAGTCATACATTTACATTAATGCAATGTCAATAAATAAAGCTCCACCTTTTGTGTAAATTATAGTTGATTTATATAAATTGAGCAAGTGTTAGGAGGAGTTAAATAGAATTTGCCCCCTATACTTTGTGTTTCATTGAATGTGTGTGTTTTTTGGTTGATTTAGATGGAAGCAAATTTCTTTATTTTGAAAGTTAATCATATATTCAATGATCTTATAACCTACATTATTATAGCATTATCCCCTTTTATTAGTGTCATTGATCTATGCAAAATAATTTATGACAACTGCAAATTAGAGCATTAAAATCAAGTGTATGATGTTGGAAATAAAGCTAACAACAAGTAGACAATTTTCTAATATTTAAACCAAGACTTTGATAGCGAAAGAGGGATGTTTTCAAAGTATTATCAACAAGAGTTTATAACATTCTTATGACTGTAGAAAAAATTTGTTACAAAAACAAATTCTAGCCACTAAAACCAACAAGTAAGCCACCCAAACAAAATCCCTTAAGCATGAGATCAATAATGACAATTTGCAAGTGAATATTAGAGGTAAAAAAGTGAGTAAAGAGTGATAAAAGAGTAAGTTTGTCGCAACCCTATTAGTTGTAGCTAACATTTTATTAAAACAACTAGATCACTTGGCAAAACAAGATGCCCTTAGGGCACAATATAACTTAAATCATGTAGAATTAAATTTCAAACTTGAACAATTCAATCTCCTTGATATCACGTTTACCAATGCACACTATTCAATCTTCAATGCAAACAATATTAGTGCCTTATCTATTGGGTTATGGGGTATCTTGTTTATGAGCTAGGGTTTATTACTCCTCTAGGGTTGTAAGCCCTATTACTCCCTAGAGTAAACAAACCTTAGCAAGGTATATCTACAAGGGTGCAAGCCCTTTACTCCTTGTAGAAAGATTTTCAAATAGCCTTTTCAATGACAACAGAAATAGATATTGATGGAGAGTGTATGCCCTTATACTCCTCCAATGGTTTGAAAAAATAACCTTGAGATCAAGAAGAAAAACATATAATTGTAGAAATTTCTTACCTAATCCAAGAGATAACATGAAAAACCCTTACTTATCAACAATATTCCACCACAATTGTGAAGAAACAAGCATTAAGATAAGTCTCTAGCCTCCTTAAACCAATAGACAAGTGAAGCATCCCAAAAGCACAAGAGACAAGATGGAGCGAATTTCCAAAGTAGGGCGAAAATTTCATCCAAGAATGTATGCAATTCTCAAGTGAGTTTGTAAAATGAAAGTGAGATGACCTCTATTTATATGAGGTCATCTAAAACCAATTTTTCCACATAAGTTTGTCAACAACAAATTAAAAGGAGGCTGACCCCCTTTATTTTCCTTTACAACTTAAAAATATAAAAATGAATAAAGTAAATCCCTTAGAAGGGTGATTTCATGCCCTAAAGGGAATGCTAGGCCTCAAAAGTGGGATGTTGAGCCTCTATATGCAAGTTTTTGGGCCTCCAAAGGCCGTGTGTCCATATCACATGATTTGGAGTGTCAGTCCATGCATCTTCCTTCTTCAAACCACATCACCTCTCTTCTGGAACCATTAAGCCCATCAAACCCTAAGCCTCCAAGTGATGTCAAGGCTTAGAAGGTGATGTTTGGGCATCCAAAGGCCAACTTCCAAGTGCAAGGGGCTATGATGTCATCACCTAGTGTTGTCCAAGTCCCTCCAAAGGAAACATCCATCATCTCAAGTGTGCAATGGCTCCAGGTTTCTCTTCCCATCCTGTTGGGTATGACGTCTATCCTTGGGGTTTTCAACCCCCCATGAAGGTCACAATGGCACAATCCTCCATGGAATAACTTACACCTGGCAAGGCCCTGCAAAGACAAACAAGTACGCCCTCCAAGGGTCCACAAGTCACATGTATCATGAAAAGTAAGCCACATTTAATAAAAGAACCAACCAAACATGTGCATCAAATCCCCCCTTTTCAAACTAAACAAATGCACAAAGACCTTATAAAACTGACCAAATTTAGGTATGGGAGGGTTTTCATGGTGCCCTATTGGGTAGAGCAATTCCCAAGTCAAGGAGTGTTTCCCAAGAAGACCCTCTCTAAGTCATGTAATGAGTATGAGGTGGATGGGGGTATGGATTTTGGGTACGGGGTTCTTGACATATCAAGGGCTCATATTGTGTCATTTATGGGTGCCTTTGTAGAGGGTGTGTTGCATCCTTGTTTATAATGAAACTTTTTCCAAGCCCTTTTATTTTCCATTAATTGATTATGGTCCAAAACATTGAGGAGAGTAAAGTTTACTATGATCAAATATTGAGTTGAATAAATTTTGGAGTTTAAGCATAGTGATATATGTGGGTCAATTCAAGTAGCCTCAATGGAAAGATATTTGTATTTTTTCGTATTGACAGAAGATTCCTCAAGGAACACATGGGTATACTTCCCGAAGAAGAAATTATAAGATTTTTGCATTTTTAAGAGCTTTAATGCATATGCTTAGAAACAAAATAAACTAAAAGAGTGGAGAAGCAATAATAACAATGAATGTTGTTAGGAGTAGTTCGAGAGATGTTGTGGATAGTCAAATCGTTGGAAGAAAACCACCCAATACACTATGTAGTAGAACATAATGGAAAAATGATAAATAATATGCTTCTAGAGAAATCCAAAAATATGTGAACTCATGTAATCTAGATAAATGTTCTAGAGGCAATAGAAACTAACTACCCATTATTTAATAAAAAAAATCACCAATTTCAACACTCAATGACATGACTCTAAAAAAAGGGATGGAGTGAAATAAAACCATCAATAACACATACATTGTGTGTTTCCATATGCACATGCCAAATAAGAGGTGGCTGAAGATAGAAAATAAGGAAATTAAATCAAAATATCAAAAGATCTTAAGGAGAGATAAGGTTACTTTTCCTTGAGAAGAGCTTGAGATAATTCTAGAGGATCTTCAAGGCAAAGAGCCTTATCATTGAAATCAATAAATGGAGAAAGAGACGATGGCATGAAAACATAACAATACGTGACAATTTTGGAAAAACCATCCACTTATAAGAAATCATTGGGTCTTTTGAGATAATGAAACACTACTCACAAACTAAAGGGATAGATCATAATTAGGACTTCCCCTTGATAGAAAAAATGACTTCCATATGGTTTTTGTTAGTAATGGAAACTGTATACAATCTCAAGGTGGGGAAAATTGATGTGTATACAATATCAAGGTGGAGAAAATTGATGTGAACCATGCACTTTGATGAATAATTTAGATAGAGAAACCAAAGGGATTGAAGTCGAACGATGCAAGAACATGGTGTGTTGTTTGAGGAAGTCATTATATGGATTGAAGTAGTGAGTGAGAAAATGTCATCATAAGTTTTTCAAGTATGTGTTGAGGACAAGATTTGTAAACATTAAGGAAGATCATTGTGTTTTCAATACATTAGTTTAAAATCTCTTTATTATACTTCCAATGTATGAAGATGATATTAATTATGAATAATAGCAATGAGATTATATTAATTATGAATAATAGAAAATAGTTTATTAGAATATATCTTGGCATGAAGGATCTCAATGTGGTGCATTATTAGTTGGGAATAGACTTAGGAAATACCACAAATATTGAGAGAGTTGGCTAAGCAACATAAGTGTGTTGAGGATATACTTTAGCTAATTTAGAATGTAAGATTGTAAACCTATTAGGACACTTCGATTTCACTTAATATTTCAATAGAGATGTGTTTGATGATGAAATATGAAGTAGATCATATTGCTAAGGTGAATTATGAAAGTGTTGTTGGTTCTCTTTAAATGTATATCTAATGGTTAGTACAAGACCAAACATTTCCAACATAATCATACTTGTTAGTAGGTTTATGGAAGATAATAGTAAAGAACATTAGACTAGTATAAAGAGGATTTCTAAATTCTTTCACAACATTAATGAATATGGAATTCACTAATAAGGTGATTGCAACCAATATTTTCACCCGATAGATGTAAGGGAACAATTGATGTGCCTCGATTTGTTGACATAAATTGGGTTGGATATGTATATAGTCATTCATCAACTAGTGACTACATCTTCACCCTATTTGGAGGAGCTATGAATTGGATGAGAAAGTGATAATAAATTGTATCATTATCCAACATTGAAGTTAAGTACATGAAAATTACCCATGCTTTTAAGGAGGACATCTAGTTGTTGTTGATATTGTGGGACATGCCAAACTTATACAAGGACCTATTACAAGTACATGACAATTACCCATGCTTTTAAGGAGGACATCTAGTTGTTGTTGATATTGTGGGATATTCCAAACTCATACAAGGACCTATTACTATTGGATGTGACATTTAGAGTGTAGTGGCACTAGCGAAGAATCCTAGTTTTCATATATAGTTAAATCACATAGATATATGACACCACTTATTTTGGTAAATAACATAATCTAGTAAAGAGTTGTTGACCAAGTGCAATACTTAGGAGAATGTTGTATATGCAAGGAAATTTAAATAGTGTTGTGACTCAATGAATGTCACAAAATATATCTAGTTGTAGGCATGAGAACATTAAAAATTTCTACAGTCTACCAAGTTGTAAGAGTACAGATGAAGGAAATGTAATTTTTGTCACTAAGTGGGAGATTGTTAACAAGTGGCGACAACTTATAATAGTGCCTAGTTTGTCAAGGCATAAAAATCTTGCATGGAGCCAAACAAGTCACCATATACTTAATACTTTATTAAAAGGTATCACTAGTGATGCATGAGCATTTTCCCTACAAAATCAACCTTGTTGATTACACCTTAGGGGTCTTTGAATTTACTAAGGGAGTGGGTTTTCTAATTCTAAATTATTGTATTTTTCTACGTATTCTAGAAGGTCCACATAAATTAGGATTGGATTTGAATGAAATGTAATATGTAATCAAATATTCCTTGGTTTAGAAAATCTCTAGAGTTTGTGAGATTTTGAGAGATCATAGGGAGACACATGGATCTCATGAGAATATTGTGGATTTAAGAGATCCTAGAGCTAAGTTACAAATTTTGTGGAGTCTAAGTAGGATTTGAACTAATTAACAGTTCATCTTACACCTTTAAGTTTGTAAGCCTATGAACAAAGAAGTGGCTCGAATTAGACAGAGAGATAAAGGAAGGATAGAGAGGTGTGTGTGTAAGAGGCCAAGTGTGACCAACAAGTCGAACAAAGGCCAATTGAATGTAAATCATGCAAGGAGGACATAAGGCCTTGTGAAAATCTATGTATAGAGATTCATTAATAGAGATATTTTTTTTTGTTGGATCTTTGTGTTAGTGTGAAAGTGAATGTCCATTTCATTGTGTAAGTGTCCCTGTGTGGAGTTATTAAAGTCTAAATCGGCCTTTCCCTAAGTGGTGTGGAAGTTTCAAGTTTTAAAACTATGTCATAACCCTCAATTCAGAGAATGAAGGATCATTTGAATATGATTTAAGAGAGATCAGGTCGAGTTAACAACGAATTGGCTTGGAATTAGAAATGAACCAGACTTAAGTTGTGTTCTATGCACAGGAAAATCGAAGGTCAAATACCTTCAACAAACATAGTTTAGATTATTTTTCCAACGTCGAAGAATAGTGAGCATACGATAAAGATGAGGAGTTAATCGTGACTGGTAATTATAGTGGCCTATGTTTATTTGTGTGCTTTAAGTATGGAAAATTGAGATTAAATATAGAGAGGAGATTCATCCAGATCGATGATAGAAGTAAAGTCTTCGATCAGAGTCCGATACTTCGAGGGAGAAGTAGTCTGATGACCACCAGAGCATAGATCATCGAAGGAAACAAATGGAGGAATACCCCAGTGAATAATAGTCTGATCAACGACAAGGATCGATTAGAGGAGTATATTGGTGGTGGAGGCGATAGTCCAATGAATATCAAAGTGATAAAATGGTGAGAATTCTCATTAGAGGAAAGACCCCGACCAGTGACAGAGATATATTTAGAGTGAATTAGATCAAGAGATTAGGAAAAAAAACGTGGAAGTTGACCATTGAGACCAGGATCACAGCGGAATAAAGATGAGTGGATCGTGATCATTGATCACAAGAGATCAACAACAGAGTTTGATCTATTGGAGCAGTTTGTTTGGATCTCAGATCTATTGGAGCCAAACTATTGGAGTGTTGCAGCTCGATAGAAATCTAACAAGGGAGTCTGATAATACAAGGCAAAGTTCTATTCAATTTGATGTGGAAATCGAATCCCTAAGCATAATGACGATTAAGAAGCATACACGTGGAGATGTTTCAGAGTAGCTCTAGTTTGTTGGAGTATGAACTGTTGGAGCCTAGAATCATTAGAATGGTAGAGGCTCATTAGAGTCCGAAGTTGTCAGAGTGTTATAACTTGCTGGAATCCAATAGGAATAGTCCGATGATCTAGCACAAAATATAAGTCCGAAAGTTTATGAGGAGAAAAGTTCCAACGACAACGCCTAGCACTCGGTCATAGCCTACAGTCTTATGGATACTTAGCACCTAGTTTTGAACGCTAGTGGACTGGTGCATAACAAAGAAATACAATACTCTGTTAAAGGATAATTTTGGGCCTGTATGATGAATTTCAGAGCAGTTAGTCGAGTGTTGTAGCTGCTAGTAGAATTATTGAAAATTCTGTGTATATGGGTTTTAGGTAGGGAGGTCTTCATTTTTGGTATCATAGCGCAATTGTTCTCTGCAATTGGAAAAAGAAATTTTAGAGTCATTTAGAAGGAGTAGTTCTGATTGCAAAAGTTGATTTTTATAGACAGATAGAGAAAGGAATTGGATATTCAATTGCATTAGTGAGTGGTTGAGTAATTGCGGCCATTCGAACCAAGAAGCAGAATTGGTGAGAGGTGTTGAGAAGACAAGATCTTGGATTAGATCTTGTAGGTATTGGTTTGATGTCTTTATAATTAACTTTGGTAAAAAGATATTTATGTTTGCAAGTAGCAACATAAGGAGAAAGGGTAATGATGAACAACCCTTACAACTAGTAGATATGTAACAAAGAGAAGAACAGAAGAAGCTTTAGAAAGGAGAGAAGCTTGTGGAAGAATGATCCTCACAACAAGAAGCTATGATAATTTATTGAAGAAAGAGGACTAGTGAAATTCTCAAGTGGAAGTGAGTGGAGTGCAGAAGCCTACAACTTTTGAAGCTGAGGAGCAAGAGTACTCAGAAGGTTCTAGGAGAGAGAATGCAAGATACCAGATATAATAAATATGCAGAACAAAAATAAAATGCTAGAAATGGCAAAATAACAGTAATATATCCAGCATAATCTCCACAATAACACATAAATGATATAAGAACAACAACATAAATAACACTTTGATTCAGAAAGCAATGTTCACAGGCCTCTTCGATGGGGCAACCTCCAATCGAGCAGCACTCTGTTACAATAATTTCCAAGCTAGGGTTTTCATACCCTCGACCCTTATTTATACTAAATATGTCTATCAAGAGAAGCATCTAGAGGAAGATCCTTCTAGAAGTGGAAGCTTCTATTAGGTCTTCTTACATCTGCCTTATTCTATTTTATTGAAAGGC
>ML778138.1:1050558-1063731 GCA_009831015.1 Picea engelmannii | reverse complement strand
GTTGTAGCCAAATGGATCCTTCTTCAGCTAACTCGGGAAGGTTGGTTTGAATTTGGCACCTAGTTCCAATCACCTTCTTTAAGCATGAAACATGAAAAAATAGATGTAGCTTCGACTGATTGGGCAGAGCTAATTGATATGTGACTTGTCCCACATGCTTGAGAACTGTATAAGGACCATAAAATTTAGGCGCTAGTTTGCTTGTATGGTTGCAGTTGCAGAAACACTTGATCCCCTTCTGCAAATTGACGTTCAGAGCGACCTTGATCTGCTTGTTGCTTCATGCGATTCTATGCCATGAACAAGTTCTCTTTAAGGGTATGAAGGATATCCTCTTGAACTGTAAGTGTTTGGTCAACCGCCTGGACCTTCGAGGTACCCGGTAAGCATGAGAGAACTGAAGGTGGCTTCTGTCCATATACTGCTTCAAAAGGAGTCATGCGAGTAGCTGTATGGTAGGATGTGTTGTACCACCATTTGGATAGGGGTAGCCATTGAGCCCACTGATGTTGTTTTTCAGAGGCAAAAAACCTCAGATATGTTTCCAAACACTTGTTGACAACTTCCATTTGACCATCATTCTGGGGATGATAAGTTGTGTTGAGATGCAATTGGGTTCCCTGTAGCTTAAATAGTTCTTGCCAAAAGTTGCTTATGAAAGTTCGGTCACGATCAGAAACAATAGAGTGTGGCATTCCATGAAGCTTGAAGACTTGGTCCATGAAAATTTGAGCCACTGTGGATGCAGTAAATGGGTGTTGAAGAGTGCAGAAAAGAAAATACTTGGAAAGGCGATCCACAACCACCATTATTACTGATTTATTCCCTGATTTGGGTAAGCTGGTAATAAAGTCCATAGAGATATCCTTCCAAATAACAGGTGGAATCGGAAGCGGTTGTAGTGTGCTCAGAGATTTGACTGTTTCTCCCTTGTTGCATTGACACACCTCACATTCAGTGACAAAATTACGGATGCCCTGTTTCATACCATCCCAGAAAAAAGAACGTTTGACCCTGTCATAGGTTTTGGTGAACCCTGAGTTCCCCGCTGTGGGTGTAGCATGAAGCTCAGAAAGTACCGTGGATTTAAGCTTTGATTGTTTACTTAAATACAAAAGGCCTTTGTATCGAAGCTCATCCTGGAGCCAAGAGTACCCTGGGGGAGCCAGAGCCTTGGTCTGCAATTGCTGGATCATATGCGAACTTTTGGGATCTTGAAGCCATTCCTGGCGCATAGCTTGGAGCCAATTGGGTACAATGAAGGAAAGGGAAAAAATGGATCCTTCTTCTTCATATTTTCGGGACAGTGCATCTGCCACTACATTGTCATTGCCCTTCTTGTAAATGATCTCATAATCATAACCAAAGAGCTTAGTCACCCATTTTTGTTGCTCCTGGGAGGAAATGCGTTGTTCTAGAAAGTACTTGAGGCTTTGATGGTCGGTCTTAATTTGGAAGCGTTGCCCCAAGAGATAAGGGCACCACAAATCAACAACATGTAAAATAGACAACATTTCCTTTTCATAAATGGGTTTTCCCAGATTCCTTTCAGACAGTTGCTTGTTGGTGAAGGCCAAAGGTTGACCCTCTTGCATAAGGACAACGCCGATTCCTTTCCCTGAGGCATCACATTCCAACATAAAGGTCTTTGTGAAATCAGGAAGGGCCAAAACCAGAGTGGTGCACATGGCTGTCTTCAAGGTTTGAAAAGCTTGAGAAGTGGCTGGAGTCCAAGTGAAAGAGTTCTTTTTGAGGAGAGCAGTGAGAGGTGTTGCAATCTTTCTGTAGTTCTTAACAAACTTGCGATAATACCCTATTAAGCCCAGAAATACACACAAGCTTTTGAGATTCTTTGGGTGCGGTCAGTCTTGCATAGCTTCAATCTTTTTCGGATCCACCCTGATGCCATCCTTTCCAACCAGATGACCTAAGTATTCTACTTCTGAGGCACCAAAAACACATTTAGACTGTTTCAGGAAAAGTTGGTGCTGGGAGAGGAGATGGAGAACTTGATCCACATGAGTAATATGGTCTGTCCAGGTTTTAATATAGATGAGGATATCATCAAAGAAAACTAAGACAAAATGATGGAGAAAGGGATGGAAGACATGATTCATGAGGCTTTGGAAGATGGAAGGTTTTCGGTTTTGAGATGATACAACCTGTTGTGCTTCTTTAACTCTTTTAGTAGCCTCCACCCAAGTCGAGGGTCGAGCCATGAGGACATGGGCCCGAATCTCCTCCTTGAGGCCACTGATAAAACACTCTCGAAAGAAAGCATCAGTCATGACCTTTGTTCAAAAAGCCAGGCGCTCAAAGGCAACTATGAAGTCTTCTACTGTTCCGCATTGTTTCAACTTTGTCAAATGACCCAAATGGTTGGTGTTCGTGTCAAAGCATTCATAAAGCTCAGTCAAAAATTGGGTCCAAGTAATATACCCTCGACGGGAAGTTTTTCTCCATTTCCACCATTGCCAACATTCTTGATCTAGATGGAGAACACCATACCGGAGTTTGGCCAAGTCATCTATGATGTCATATAAAGAGAAATAATGTTCCATTTGGGTTACCCAACCAGTGGGGTCCGAGCCATCAAATTTGGTCACATCCACCCGCGAAAGGCGTATGTCACGTTGAAAGTGTTGGTGCTGAAAGGTATGGGAATGGGAGGAATGTTTGCCTTCGGTCTTTGGAGGTGCTTCATAGAAATGGTCATCTGTAGGGATCTTCAGTTTGGTGCAGAGGGATGCAAAGACAGATTCAAGCTGGGTGGTCAGTTCTTGTTTGACTTCCTCCATTGAGGATTGCATGGTGGTATTTATGGTTGCATTGATGGATGAATCGATGGAGGCAACAGTAGCATTGAGTTGTTTCACTTCTTTTTGGGTCTCGAGGAAACCAAATTGCAAGGTGTTGAAGCGAATTTATAGATCTTGGCTATGGGTATGGGCCATGAGGATGGGTGAAACGAAAAGGGGCAGGCGGGGTCAAAAATTTTGCCGAAAAATGATATAGATGAATGTGATAAGGGAAGAGAGATGAATCCAATGGAATAGGTCTCAAATAATGGTGAAAAAATTTCCAGACTTTTTTTTTTATTCACCTGCGGAGTTATACTCCGGTCTGAAGAATACTGCAGTGATGAAATCCCCAAATGCTTAACCAGAAAGAAATGTGTATTTACTTGGCAACCCGAACACAGTTGTGCGGCAATAGATCTGGTCTGTTTTAATTTGTTTATGTTTCTGTCCCCCCCAAGGGTTAGGTATTCAAGGGTTCTACGGACAAGGGTTTTCCCTGTGCTATATCTCTCTGATATATGTGTGGGTTCCAACAGTAGTACTCGGCCCAATATCTCAGGGAACTAACTAAGGAGGATAGACCGTACCCTTAGCCGTACTACCCAACTACCTAGGTACTAGAGAGTATCTTCTTGAGTGTTGTTCTCGGTGAAACTATAGCAGTCCAACGGCCGATAAGTTTATCTAAAGAGGGATTTAGTAAATCTAGATCGATCCGTACACAGGTGTTGTCTGATGCGCTACCACTCGAAGGGGTGCCAACAGGGGTTACAAGGGTGGCCAACATATGTGCGCTTAAGAACCACTTGTATTTCCTGCGTGTATGAATCCCTCAACCACGGGTTTATGCGTGTAACGATAGATCTCTGTGGCTTAAAGACGTCGGAATATGTCTCTACCCTGAAAAAAAATTCCCACAATTTCTGCCAAAGAAAGTGCTCTGATACCACTTGCAAGATACTAGATATAATAAATATGCAAAACAGAAATAAAATGCTAGAAATGGCAGAATAACAGTAATATATCCAACATAATCTCCACAATAACACGGAAATGATATAAGAACAACAACAGAAATAACACTTTGATTCAGAAAGCAATGTTCATAGGCCTCTTCGAGGGGGCAACCTCCAATCGAGCACTGCTTTGTTACAATAATCTCCAAGCTAGGGTTTTCATACCCTCGACCCTTATTTATACTAAATATGTCTATCAAGAAAAACATCTAGAGGAAGATCCTTCTAGAAGCGAAAGCTTCTATTAGGTCTTCTTACATCCACCTTATTCTATTTTATTGAAAGTCCTTATTAATATTGACCTCTATTACATCCGAATATATTGATCTACCTATGTACGAGTTAGGACCCTAACAGAGAACCTTTGATACCAATAGGTCAAGCTCAGGAGGAAGCTTGATGAGTATTGAGTGGTAAGGTGTAGAGAATTTCTATAGAGGAAAGGCTTGATGTATCTCACAATGAACAAGGATAAGTTCACAAAGGGAAGAGATGGAAATGACTACTGATAGTGATGACAAGGGTTTAGAGAGAAGCCACAACCAAAGGAAATATAATTCCAAAGAAATTGGCAGGAAATAAATGAGTAATGAGGAATATGACAGAGAGTTTTCCGAGTTAAAGGAAAGAATCAGTATATTGACGAAGATGCTACATGAAAGTGAGGAAAACCAAAGATATGGTTGGAGGTTGAAGAGGAAGGATAGATAGCCTATTAAGCAATTAGTTGCAAGGAAGCATAAACACAGGCTAAAGTCTTGGTTGAAGGGAGAGGAAGAATTCAGAGAAACTGAGTACATGAAGTCCTTGGAAGCAAGACCAACAATTCACTTTTGTGAACTAGAGAAGGGAGTAATGCTTGGAGAGGAAGATGAGGTTCAAAATGTGGACCTCATGGAGATCTTGGAAAGCTCATTCCATCATAAGGAAAGGATGCTAGAGGCATCTAAAGAGAATTGAGACTCTCTTGGTTTTAAAGCTAATGAATTGCGTGTGATTACAGGTTATGCAGGTTATGAAGACAAGAAACCACCAGAAGTTGTCATAAATGTTGTAGGAAAATCTCCCAGCGGACAGGTAGATCGCCTCTAAGAGCTTGACCCTAACTCTAGACAAAAAATGCTTAACGTGGACACTGACTTCCTTTCAAACCTATCTAAGCTAACACATGGGAAGGAAGGATAAAAAAAGTACCTCTTTATCGACGTTTGTCCCTGCACGCTCCTAGTTGCGCTTCGATCCTTTGCTTCTCGCTGAATCCTGTGGACAAAACAAGATACGACCACTTCCTGCCCTATTGATATTAGCTTGAAAACAAATATATCAGTTAATGATAAGTTCATGTAATATTAGACACAAACTAGAAAGAAACAGGCCAAGCGTGTCATATTTATGAGAATAACGACAACAGTACTTACAATCGTAGATGTGAATGTGACAGCTTCGTCGAGTCCTCTTCGTCTAACCCTTGCCTGAAAGATCCACAACCTGGACAACAACAGCTTCACTGATCACTCTCCTTTGGCTGACTGTGTATTTTCTCCAAGATCATAAGTTTCATACCAGCAGTTCTTCCATCAGCTCTGTTCCAACACCACTTATGAGATCATAAGTTTGGTGTAATTCTAGATTTCTAGTCCAATCCCCTTCACCATTAGAAAGATTGCTTATATAGCCTTGGAGAACCTCAACCACTTGATATATCCTTGGGGAAGTTGAGGATTTTCCTCCTTCAGTTGAGGATCTGCCCTAGGATCATGGTTGGACTAGGGATTCGAATCCAACTGCCTTCCAAGAATGAAAAGATGCTTCCCCCATTCATCTCAACAGCTTAACAGCTGCCTAGAATAGGTAGCGCTCCCTCAAAAAGGCCATCAGAGCATTGTAGCGCTCCCTAGTAGGCTTTAGGGGGGTGCCAACGCTCTCAAAATCTATAGCGCTCCCTCAAAAGGGCCAGGGGAGCTTTATAACGCTCCCTGACAGTGTAAGGGGGAGCGTTGGCGCTCCGAGATAGTGTAAGGGGGAGCGCTCCCCTCCAAAAACTCAGTTTTTGAGGTGCTTTCAGATGGAAAAAGGTTTGCAAGCCTGCTGACTCATTTCTCCTCTTCCAAATCAAATGTTTGAGGTGTTTCAAGTGTCCTTCTCATGTCTTTATAGGCACGACATAAGCATCATGGCAGTATGCTTCCCTGACACATGCGACACTTGCGACCTTGTGAGCAAAATACGACAATTGGGACCTTTGTAATGGCGACACTTGCGACCTTGTGAGCAAAATACGACAATTGGGACCTTTGTAATGGCGACACTTGCGACACTATCAAAGTGAGTATTTTTTATGTGTAACAGATTGCCCCCAAAAGTATGAAGTTAGAAGATGTGAACTGATAACTGAAATACTTTGTAGACATTCAAGCAAGGGTATAGACTCGGAGAACCTGACGGAAGCTGCACACAAACATCCAACAAATATCATGACATATTTCAAAACCCAAGGCATGCATACCTATGCTTGGGTGATCAATACTTGCGAGATATGGCCGCCAAAAAATACACTGTGGATCCATAATTGTATTGATAAAAAGGTATAGCCACCGAATATACAATGTGGATCTATACTTTGATGACTCGGACTGATCATAGCCATGAATAATACACAATGGATCTATGAGATGACAATACATAGCCACGACCAATACAAAGTGGATCTATGTGACAGTGTATGTGTTCTTGTCCAATGAATACTCCTTCGTAGCCTGGGCAAAGTGTATATCAAAGTGGTTACCCACCCAGGGTCTTCTTCACCAATCCCAATGTGGTATGATCCTAACCATGTTATTAGATGTCTTGATGTCAAACATGGCAGAAACCACTTGATTACCGGTCAATGGTGTGAGCCGTTAACAAGTTCGAGGGAGATCACCATTAATGTCAATGATTCCCAAGGTACCCTAGTACATTCCAACGAATGTGAATAGATGAGACGAAGTCGAACACCTGTGGAATCATTCGATCAGAGGTCAATGATGTAGACCTACTGTCGAATGTGAGGAGGCCTACCATTGAGGCATGCAGGTTTCAAAGTACTAACTGGTTTCTAAGTCTGATTCCCGGATAATGTGTTGGAGTCGACAGGAATAGACTCGTCGAGGGAGGGCCTTGATGTATCCCCCATCAACAACATGAAACAGACATAGAGATGTAATTGGCAGATCAAATGGACATAGACTGACACAGGTTTTGAGGCAAGATACTTGGGATGGCTGAATCTCGAGGCGGATACTTCCCTTGAACACTGAGGCACAACAACAAAACGTGACATGGACCAAAACTATGCAGTGGGTATCGTGACTCGCGTCGGGTGACCCAAAGGAGCGAAAGGAACTCAAAGGATTGGCTCAGTGCAGAGGTTCAACAGATTATAATATGTGAAAATGACAAAGTGCCGTGTTCAAGGGCGACTCTAAGAAGTGATGGATGATGTTCTTAAGAGACTTCTTGGCTTGCTCCTTTCAATTTTTTCCCCCATCCAGATAGATGATTACCTCTTTTTGATTTAATGAGCTCGAGGAGGATAACACATGCTCGATATAACTCACCTTTGGTAAGTTCCTCTTCCTTTGTTTAACGAACCGAAAGAAGTAAGGGTTCGGTCCCATATGGGCCTGTCGATGTGTACTTTAACGAGTCCAAAGACAGAAAACTCGAAGGTTTTTCAGGATTATTGAGTTTGGAAAAACACTTAAAAGAGAACTCTCTCAGCTCCTTTTTCGTACAGTAGTCCAACGAGACCGAAAAAGGGTTAAACTATCGCTCGAAAGATGCCCTTTCTGACCTTTTAACGAGTGTGAAAGGAAGCAAGGTCACTCGACAATCTTTTCATATTTAGAGAGTCTGAAAAGGGTTTAAAGGAGACTCCAGGGGGGTTCCTTTTTCGTGTGTTTGTATCCGTATGGATCCAAAAAAGAGATAAAAGTTTACCCGGTTACGTTCTCATATTATCAAGCTCGAGAACGAACTAAGACTATGCTCGGTATGCCCCCAACTTGAAATTTGGTGGCTTAGCTCCAGACTGATCATCAAAGGATGGAGACATGCCCCCCAAGTTTCAATTCATTCACCGACTTTGAGGTTGTCACCAATTTCTGTGCTAGATGGAGAAAAAGGATACAGGTGGATGAAATGAAGGTTCAAGAGCGAGATCTAACGAAAGACTCGACTCGACATCTACGAGATCTGGCGAAAGACTCAACTTGAAGGGAAAGGTGATTGTTTCATTTTTTAACGAGCTTGACATAGGAAAAGAACTATGCTCAAGGCCTCTAGGTTCGATCCCCAGATTGTTGTTTCATTTTTTAACGAGCTTGCCATAGAGAAGAGAAACTATGCTCGTGACCTCTATTTCATTTTTCAATGAGCTTGCCACAGAGGAGAGAAACTATGCTCGTGATGCCCCCAACATGAAAACTAGTGGCCTCTGTTTCATTTTCTAACGAGCTTGCCACAGAGAAGAGAAACTATGCTCGTGGTTGTTTCGTCCGGATCATGGCTTCCAAGAGGATAATTCTCTGGAAGGGTACCATGTCAAGGGAAAAAACGTGGTCATGGCCTCCAGGAGATCTTCGTTGGATGGAAGATAATCACTCGAGAAGGAACACATGTCGGGGGCTGTGATAGGAGTATGGAGATCATGCTCCAATAACCCTACCAAAGAGATCACCATGTCAACTACCGGATCCAAATCATAGGAAGTTGAGGTCATGGGAGACAACACCACATAATTGACATGCGGCAGGGGTGATACTGTCTACATATAAGAACCACTTAGGGAGGTAACCCAGTCGGGGCTGATGAATGAAAGTTGATCAATAGTCACAATTCTTCCATCGTGAGGGAAATATATCACACGGAAAAGGGTGGATACAAGAGCTTTCATAGCATAGACATAATCCCGCCCAAGGAGTAAAGAGAAATCCAAGGGGTCTTAGACTAACATGACATTGATAAAGACAATTTTCCCTCCCAAAGTTACAGGAAACTGAGGAAGGATCCCTAAAGGTTTACTAGTTCTTCTGTTAAAAGCCAACAGATTCTGTGTAACCGGTGCAAGTTGCGGACAACCCAAAGCGTACCAAGCAACATAAGACAAAATACTAACGGACGCACCTTCATCTATCAGCGTTTGAGGAACGTCCCAACCACGAACTTGTACTGTAATCTGGAAAGGAATGTGAGAGGGAAGACGAGGTCCAGTTAGCACACCCCAATCAAAAAGGATGGCCTCATTACTTGGAGGGGGTTCCACAGGAGGAGGAGGAATGCCCCTAGGCATGGTAGAGTATGTATTAACAAGAAAAACATGGGCAGTATCGGGTTTACTCTCTAGAAGGAGGGTAGGATCGATCGATGATTGGATCGGATCGACCAATGGTGGACTTGCATAGACCACTTTGGCACTCTGCAGAGGAAGAGTGGGACTGACCGAGGAAGGGACTGGATCAGTCACTCTGACATTCCTCAATGGAGGAATGGGATTGACCGATGGCAAAACTGGATCGACCACTTTGGCACTCTTTAGAGGAAGAGTGGGACTGACCGAGGAAAGGATTGGATCAGTCACTTTGACATTCCACAATGGAGGAATGGGATCGATTGATGGCGAAACTGGATCGACCTCTTGGGTTTCATTCTCCAAGGGAAGAATGGGGTCGACGGGTGGAAACGGATCGACCTCTTTGGTGTCACTCTCTAATAGGAGAGTGGGATCGACTGAGGATGAAAATAGGTCAACCACTTTGGTGTCACCCTTTTGATGAAGAGCAGGGCTGATCGATGACGGAACTGGATCAACTACTTGGGTTTGTGGTTTAATCGAGGAGGAAACTAGATTGACCACCTGATCAACTAGACTGACCGGGGATGGAACCGGATTGACCAGTCCATCAACCAATGATGGGTCGGAGGAAAACTTACGATAACCTTTTGGAAGTTGAAGTTTTTCCAAAAGAGGAGAAGCCTCGTCCATGCGAGGACAAAGGTGAGAGTGATGATTACCTTTACATAACATGCAAGGGAACTTGAAAGTTTTCTTCTTCTTACCAATCTGAACATCACTAGTTGATGGGATATCATCGACATGACCAATAGAGGCCAATGACTTGGAGGACCACATTTCTAAGACCTGGGTAAGACCAGGGCAATCCCTTAGAAAGTGGTCACCCTTACAAAGGCTGCAAGGGAATTTGGGTTTTGTATTCTTCCTTTTAATCTTGTTGACCTCATCAAAAATCCCAGTACTATTAACAGTAACTAGTTTCTTAGAGCCAACATATGATGTTGTTGGGGCCTTGGTCCTTTTCAGGCTCTTCTTCTTATTCTCTTTCTGTTTCTTCTTCTTCTGATCAACCAGGCTACTTGCTTTAGAGATTTCACTAGGCGAAGAAGGAGAAATGGAAGGAGACTTGATGGGCGAAGAAGGCGAAAAGTCGGCATGAGTTTGATGTGTGGGTGGTGTATTGACATCCAAAGTATTAGGTGCAACTGAAACATTGGGAGGATTTGGGATCACTGGAGTGGGGAACAACCAAACTGGTAATCCAATAGTGAGTCCTGGAAGACTCAGTGTGGCAACATATGGAAAACCAAAGTTTCCAAATGAAGGAAAGGTATAAGGTTCCCCAGAAGCAGGGGTTCCTCCATTGGTGCTCCCAGGATTCGATGCCATTAACACTGACTCGACCTAAGGTCCACTAAGTAAAAGAAACATCATACGATAATAGAATCTAAGAATCACAACCAAGCAAACATGACCTTCTTTTGATGACCGTACTAGTTGGTGATGAAATCCAACGTCGCGTGATCAAGTCCATAAGGGGCGGGGATAGGGTGGAACAGTTACAATGGTGACCTGCTTAACGGACTTATGCCTTGGTGCAAGATTCCACACAGTAATTGTGGATTTACCCTCCAAGGAGCCCGAGTGAGTTTGACCAATGTCTGCTCCAGGTACAGTGAGACTTCCCGTCACTGTCACCTTGTGTGAGACCCTAAATATTATGGCCACTAAGGTTACCAATTCGCAGTCAGCCCCTAGGCGGGAACAGTCGACAGTCCGATCCGAATGTACGGGTAGGGTATCGAGCCCGAAATCAACTAAAAGGATTCCACGCGGTAATTGTGGATTTACCTCAAAGTGATCCCCATAATACGATCTGACCACCACAATCAGTTAAACCACAGAGGGTTAGTCCCTGTAGCTTACCCGAATGCGACCTCGTGCGTAACCCCTGTGTTAGAGGGGGATCCCAGGCAGACTTATACGATGATTGGATTTGACTCTCCCTAACTCAGGATGCTAATGTTTGTTTTGGAAACTTTGGATAGTTATGCTCACAGCCCTAATCCAAAGTACTAATCCTAGTCTACTGTTGGTGGAGGATCCTAGAAAAGAAAAAGTTCTAAATAATTTTTAATTAGCGCTGATTTTATGGCTGTTCTTTACGAAAAAAGGGTGCATGGAAGTGAAACGAATGGAATTATGACTCAGTCCCAAAAATGAGTCAAATATGATAAGCATTCATTTCTTTTCGATGAACATCTATCTAAGGGAGAGAGAGAGTTCTTTTCACTAACAAGCACGAATAAGGAATGTCCTCAAACAATTTTCAATCAAATCCTGATGTGATGCTAAATTTTTTTGAAATGCCTTCTAACATGCACAATCAATCATGCAGATGATTTTTGTTGTTTGTATATGAATAATGATCAATTCAACACAATGCTCGTTTTGCTAATTATCGTCTTGTATGAATGAAAATCAAACTAGCACAAGAAAAAGTCATACAAACAATACACCCTTTCGTTGCAATCAAAATGAAAAGCAAAAGAAAAGAAACAATCAAAGAAAAAAACAAAATTCAAACCCAAAGGAAAAGGTTGAAGAACAATGATCTTGACTATAATCAAGATGAAGAGGTCTGTAGGCCTTTGGTGACCTTCACCAGGGTTTTCACTCAGTTGATGAGCAGAGAAGAACAATGCATGGGTCTCAAACTCCAATCAACAAAAAAAACCAATAACAATAGTGAAGAAGGCTACAAAATCAAAGTAGTAAGATGTTTATTCTTCAAGCAAAAGACAGATGTCAAGGCTGAAAGGGAAGAAACATTGGCTCACAAGGTTACTCAGTAGAGAAGACACAGAGGCAAAACCTAGAAAAAGAAATTCTGGAAGGTTTTTTGGGCCAAAAAGGGTTGGCGCTCTGTTGCCAAAGGCAAGGAGAATTATAGCACTCTGTGGAAAGCTATGGGGGAGCACTGGCGCTCTGTAAACACTAGGACAAGGGCGCCAGGGTCTAAAACTCCCAAAAATGTAAAAAAAAATCAAAAAATTGCAGTTCAATTCCGACAATTATGTTGAGTGTGATGAGGTAAGGAGCCAATCAACTCATGAAACCAATCAAAAGAGGAGTGAACTAGGTCTGAAACAATCAAGGGGTAAAACTAGGTCAATGAGGAGAAAATCAAAACAAGAAGTTTCGATTTGAGGCTATCTCCCCAGTGGAGTCGCCGGTTTCTGTTATAGGAAAATCTCCCTGCGGATAGGTAGATCGCCTCTAAGAGCTTGACCCTAACTCTAGACAGAAAATGCTTAACGTGGACACTGACTTCCTTTCAAACCTATCTAAGCTAACACATGGGAAGGAAGGATAACAGAAGTACCTCTTTATCGACGTTTGTCCCTGCATGCTCCTAGTTGCGCTTCGATCCTTTGCTTCTCGCTGAATCCTGTGGACAAAACAAGATACGACCACTTCCTACCCTATTGATATTAGCTTGAAAACAAATCTATCAGTTAATGATAATTTCATGTAACATTAGACACAAACTAGAAAGAAACAGGCCAAGTGTGTCATATTGATGAGAATAACGACAACAATACTTACAATCGTAGATGCGAATGTGACATCTTCGTCGAGTCCTCTTCATCTAACCCTTGCCTGAAAGATTCACAACCTGGACAACAGAAGCTTCACTGATCACTCTCCTTTGGCTGACTGTGTATTTTTTCCAAGATCATAAGTTTCATACCATCATTTCTTCCATCAGCTTTGTTCCAGCACCACTTATGAGATCATAATTTTGGTGTAATTCTCCATTTCCAGTCCAATCCCCTTCACCATTAGAAATCTTGCTTATATAGCCTTGGAGAGGCTCAACCACTTGAGATATCCTTGGGGAAGTTGAGGATTTGCCTCCTTCAGTTGAGGATCTGCCCTAGGATCATGGTTGGACTAGGGATTCGAATCCAACTGCCTTCCAAGAATGAAAAGATGCTTCCCCCATTCATCTCAACAG
>ML778138.1:1034725-1050314 GCA_009831015.1 Picea engelmannii | reverse complement strand
TTTAGGGTCTATAGCGCTCCCTCAAAAGGGCCAGGGGAGCTTTATAACGCTCCCTGACAGTGTAAGGGGGAGCACCGACGCTCCGAGATAGTGTAAGGGGGAGCGCTCCCCTCCAAAAACTCAATTTTTGAGGTGCTTTCAGATGGAAAAAGGTTTGCAAGCATGCTGAATCATTTCTCCTCTTCCAAATCAAATGTTTGAGGTGTTTCAAGTGTCCTTCTCATGTCATTATAGGCATGACATACGCATCATGGCAGTATGCTTCCTTGACACATGCGACACTTGCGACCTTGTGAGCAAAATGCGACACTTGGGACCTTTGTAATGATGACACTTGCGACACTATCAAAGTGAGTATTTTTGATGTGTAACAATAAAGACAAGGGAGATGGATAATTTCATTATAAGGGCATAGAGGAGAAACAAAACCATAAATATGTTACATCAAAAGAAGAGACAACATTGTCTCATAAAAGATGTGAAAGGAAAGATCATGCATGTTCAAATCATGTAGGTGTTGAGACAACGAGGAGGATGAAGATGTAAAGAGAAAAAATACTTGGCTTGGAGATAATTCAACTGATAATGAAGTACATGGATTCATGTAATGGGCTCAACAAGGATACAATGATGCAAGCATGGAAATTGAAAAAGAAGAGACAACAGTGAAGGATTATGACAGTGTTGAAGATCATTGGTACATGATCATGGAGGAATACTCACAAAAAGGTATAAACTATTTACTGCAAATATGCCATTTTAATAAAATCCAAGCACCATGTTTATTTGAGAAATCATGTAGACTAAGCATGCAGTTTAAAGATATGCAGTATTGGGTGCATGAATTTTTATTTAGTGAGAAATATTCTCAAGAATATGAGGACAAACAGAGGTGTGGAGACAAGAAGATGGAAATAGCCATACAAAATTTCTGTGAAAATTTGTAGCAGATAAATTGTAGCAATGATGTGTAAAGACAAGAGGCAAGATTGGACATTGAATTGAATGAGTTATGGAAGCATTTGATGAAGGTTTCCAAGTGGAAATACCAGAGAAAGAAGAAGAAGAGCAGCGTGCCAATACAACTTACTTAAGGAATCAATGTTTTTTTCACAGTAGCAAAGTAAAGTACGAGATCTTGAAAGGTTGCAGGCAACAATAATGAAACAACATGAAAACAAGATAAGTGAGCAACAACATACGATTTGGGATCCTGGTGTTATGAACATAAAATACATATAAATAGATATTCATAACATAATAATTAATTAGTAAATAGTAATTATTAATAATGAAAGGACATGTTCTCAAAAGACATATCTAGTGGTGAAAGGGCACCCCTGCATGGGTATATAAACAAGCCCTCATTCTCAATTGTAATCATCATATTTTTATCAATTATTTATATTTTATATATTACTATACAATTGCATACCTGGTTATCTATTACACCTGGAAGATGGAGGAAAACAATGAGGAAATCATGCAACAAATCATATAGACAACATTGATAGTCGGATTAAAGACGACATGAGCAATTGAAGACACATGATCAGGAGATCATGAAATTTTTTAACCTTGGGAGTCCGATGCAGGAGAATTTTCCCTACAAAATCAACCTTGTTGATTAAGCCTTATGGGTCTTTGAATTTACAAAGGGAGTGGGTTCCCTAATTCTAAATTATTGTATTTTTCTATGTATTCTAGAAGGTCCATATAAGTTAGGATTGGATTTGATTGAAATGTGATATGTAATCAAATCTTCCTTGGTTTAGGAAATCTCAAGAGTTTGTGATATTTAGAGAGATCTTAGGGAGAGGTGTGGATCTCATGAGAATATTGTGGATTTGAGAGATCCTAGAGCTAAGTTACATATTTTGTGGAGTCTAAGTAGGATCTGAACTAATTAACAGTTCAGATTACACCTTTATGTTTGTAATCCTACATGAAGAGTGGCCCGAATTAGACAGAGAGACATAGGAAGGATAGAGAGGTGTGTGTAAGAGGCCAAGTGTGGCCAACAAGCCGAACATAGGCCAATTGAATGTAAATTAGGCCATGAAGGCATAAGGCCTTGTGTAAATCTATGTATAGAGATTCATTAATAGAGATCTTTCTGTTTGTTGGCTCTCTGTGTAAGTGTGAAAGTGAATATCCCTTTTATTGTGTAAGTGTCCCTGTGTGGAGTTATTAATGTCCATATTCAACTTTCCTTGAGTGGTGTGCAAGTTTTTGGGTTTAAAACTGTGCCAGAACCCTCAATTCAGAGAATGAAGGATCATTTGAATTTTATTTAAGAGAGATCGGGTCGAGTTAACAACGAATTGGCTTGGAATCGAAAATGAACCAGACTTAAGTTATGTTTTGTGCGCAGGTGAATTGAAGGTTGAATACCTTCAATGGAGTTCAAATTACTTTGCAAACATAGAAGAACAATGATCGTTCAATCAAGATGAAGAGTTTATCGTGACCATTGATTATAATGGCCCAAGTTTATTTACATGCTTTATGTTTGGACGACTGATATTAAATCTGGAGAGGAGATTCATCTAGATCGATGAAAGAAGTAAAGTCTTCGATCAAATTCTGATACTCCAAAGGAGAAGTATTTCGACGACCATCAGAGCATAGATCATCGGAGGACACATGTGGAGGAATACCTTGAAGAACATTAGTTTGATCAATGGTGAGGATCGATCGAAGGAGTATATTGATGGTGGAGGTGATAGTCTGATGAATATCAGAGTGATATAATGGTCAGAATGCTCAGCAGAGGAAAGACCCCAACCAATGGAGGAGATCTATTCATAGTGAATTAGATCGAAATCTAAATAAAATACACGTGGAAGTTGATCGTCGAGACTAGGATCACAACGAAATAAAGGTGAGTGGATCGTGATCATTGATCATGAGAGATCAATGATGGAGTTTGATGTATTGGATTGGTTTGTTTGGAGCTCAGATCTATCGGAGCCAAACTGTCAGAATGTTGCAATTCAATAGAAATCTAGCGAGGGAGTCCAATAAGACAAGTAAAATCTCTATTCAATTTGATGGTGGAGATTGAATCTGTAAGTAGATCAACGATTAAGAAACATACACACGACGATATTTCATAGTATATCTAGTTCATTAGAGTATGAATAGTCGAAGCCCATAACCATCAGAGTGGTAGAAGCTCGTTGAAGTCTGAAGCTGTTAGAGTGTTATCACTTGCTGTAGTCTGATAAGAATAGTCTGATGGTCTAGCGCAAAAGAGAGGTACGATAGTCTGTGAGGAGAAAAGTTTCGACGACGACGCCTAACACTCGATCATATATTGAGGTCTTATGGAGACTTAACGCCTAGTTTTGAGGGCTAGTGGATGGTGCATAACATAGAAATCTGATACTTTGTTAGAGGAGAATTTTGGGCATGTATGATGAATTTTAGAGCAAGTCAAGTGTTGTATATGCTAGCAGAATTATTGAAAATTCCACTTATGTGGGTTTTAGGCCGAGAGGTCATCAACTAGAAGGATTTGCATGCAAGCTTTACTATTTATTGATCCCTTTATTTATCCCTTCCAAATAAGGGACTATAGTTTTCGGTTAGATACAAACTTTATAAAAATTCACTTCATTTGTTTTAGATATCCAATGTTTTGTTAAATTGTTCTATTAAAACCATTTATTTGAAAAATTAAAATGATTTTTCAAATTTTATTTCTTAAAATTTTCATTAGTTCATATGCTATGATGGGACTTAATTACTCGTGGTGTATATTAATTTTTGTTAGTGTTTTTTCAGAGATAAAAAACAATTTCTAAATACAAAACTTTGAAAATAATTAAACATCCATGTACCTTCACATTCTTAACTCATATCTATTGCTTTGAAACTCTTCTTAATTCATATTAATTATTCTGCACATTATGGCATTAACACTACCATTTCCTCCACGAATTTCTAAGATCATTTACTCTCATTGTCCTCTCTGCATGAGCTAGCTAGCACTGCCATCTCCAACCTTCCCAGCATGGAGAGCTTCTCAATGGAATACCTTCCAACCATACAAGAACTTCTCGCTAAAAAATGTAAGGTTGGTGTTACCTGACAAATGTAGTGGATGATCCCTCTCTTGCTTCATCCCACCATCTTCTTTTTCTCTTACATCTTCCCAGTGTCCTTGCAAGGTCTTGTTTTTTCCCACTGTCCTTGCACAGTCCTTGTAAGTTGCCACCTTCAAACCATGATGAACTTCTCGTAAATGTAAGGTAATTGTTAACTCTACAAACACTCTGGTTGAGACTTCTCCTACTTCATCCCTCCATCTTTTTGTTGTACAACTTCTTCCCACCATCCTTTCAAGGGAAGAGACCCTTGAAGGGTCCACCATTGTAACAAAACCAAATTATTTAATCTAGGTTGTTCTATGGAATGGATGATGAACACCTACCATGCTGATAAAAGACACTCCTTCTATATGGAGAGGGGATGCCACATTAATGAGAGCGTGGTTGGATTGGACCCATTTAATCACCCATGTAAGGATACGTGCTTGTTGAGCACTGTAATAAATTTTAATATAAATATGTAGTCAGAGAGTAATTCCATGTGAGCCACTTTGAAAAATAATTACATTAAGTGATGCAAAACTTTTAATTTTTGTGTATCTACATTAATGAATACAACACTTATATAGTTTACTTATCCATCATAGTTATTAATTCATATAAAATTATCTTAATTATTAAATGACAATATGCATACATATCATATAGAAGCCTCATTACTGCATCAATGCAATAATACCAATGAAAGTAGAAATTTGTTGCATCACTGCAATAATACCAATGAAATAGATTTAAATTTTAAGTTTTTGTAAGTCAAAACTATGTAATTAATCAAAATTCAACTTAATTTCAATAATTTCAACTTAATTTCAATCAAAATTGTGTAATTAATCATATTTTCATTCAAATTTATGATTTTCTTGTATAATTCTACCATGTTTGGAGGGTTTTGGAAGATTTCCTTCTCAAACTTCAAATATGTACCTAAACTACCCCTCACAAGGACCTCGGTACTAAGATGGCTACATATTTTGAATGTAAATCATGCACTATGTACATATTTTGAATGCAAATCATGCACTATGTATATATAAATGTGCATACATATAAGTAAGAAAATGCAATTTCAGCAATATTTATACTAGAATCACATGCAAATATAATTGGTGATAGTTGGATTGCTTGATTCTCCTATGTATTTATGGAGTCGCTTCGTTCAACCAATTTCATATGGTTTTCATCATCAATATGGAAACCATTAAATTTCGACCTTTGGCATGTATGTAATTTCTAGAGTTCTAGAAACTGCATGCATAATCATCCCAGTGGAATTAAATGAGTCATGCTATGCTTCCCTTTATTTTTGGAATTTGGTCTCCAAAATTAATCCTTCCATCAAGTCCTTCGTGGCATTTGATTTCAATATATTTTAAAATGGTCATGTAGTTCCACATAACATTTTATTTATTAGGTTTTAATATGTCTAAATAGTATACTCGTATGCTTAATGATTTTGCATCATTCCTACAATAGACAAGACGTAATTCCATACAATGCAAATTTAGCAAAATAATATCAAATATTATGATGTCCTACTTATACTTCTTTTTATCAAGATCAATTGTCATTATATTCTATTCTCTACCGCATGTAATAAATGGATGATAAATAATATGTGACTTGCTTATTTTTACTCTTCCCCAATTCCATTGTAACTCTTCTATGATTAAATGTTATCAATGAAGAAATTTTAATGTTTGTCCTCTATTCCTCTTCTATTGAAGGATACATAAAGTCCAAATAGATACCAAGTTGTATTTAGTGCCTATTCATTTTCTATGCAACTAATCTACGAAGAAGATCAATAATATTTCTCTATATAATAGCCCATGGAAATTAGCAATTACGTTATATGCATATTCTCTCACAGGTGTAAGCATCTTTATTAAACATTGGAAATTAATGAATTATCTTTCCATGCCACTAAAAATATGAATAAGTAAAAATAAAGTAAAAATAATGGAGTTGTAGAATGTGGACAATCCTTACTTTTTCGTAACAAAATCTTAAATCCCTAACATAAATACGAATAAATAATCTTCCTTTTGAGTTTCAATCAAGAAATTTTGGGAAACTCATAAAAAAAATTTAAAATATGAAATTAATATGTAATGTGAAAATAATAAGGCACATACAGTATTAATCTTGACAGAAGCTACTTCAATAATTGAATTTAAGTCATTCCACATGGCCAATAGTTAATAACTAGTACAACTTCAACAATATTGATAGTTTTGAGTGCTTTAATCTGCTCAAGAAATGAATTTAGTTGGTTCCATAAGAAAGGAAGAAAATATAAAGTTATAATTAAGTGTAAGGCACATGCTCAGGGACACTAAGTGTTAAGGGATGACACTCAATGTTAAGGGATGTAGGTGGTTCCAAAACCACCCAACAAAATGAGAGCCTTCATATGCAATGTTATTATTAAGAGGGATGACACTCAATGTTAAGGGATGTAGGTGGTTCCAAAACCACCCAACAAAATGAGAGCCTTCATATGCAATGTTATTATTACTCTTAATGTTTTGATGACCGAGAAAATAGAAAATTTGTGAAATATAGAGAGCTATATCAACTTCACTTTCAAAAAATCGACAGGAGTATAGCTGCATTGGGATTGCACAAAGAGAATACTATTAATAAGAATAACACCAAATCAAGAAAAAATAATTCATTAGGTTAAGATTAACCTAAGACAAAATTTATATATACGCTATGAGAAAAAGCATATGCAAATGGACCTAATTATCAAAAAACCAGAAATTTCAATGTGGAAACTTGGTTGTAGAGTTACATTTTCTCAACTTTGAACTTCAATAGTTCAAAAACTTAAAAAAAGAAAAGAAAAAAAGAAACCCAGTTTTAGATTCACCCTACACTGATTGAAGTTAAAACTCTCCATAGAACAATCCCAATAACTTTGGGTTCAAATTTAATTTATCCCGAGGTAGGGACTGGCTGCATAACATATTTCCCTCTTAAAAAGTATCACTAGAAAGTTTTGCATGCAATGAATCCATGTAATGGTTGGATTTTATGTTAGAGGCTAATTTTTTTTTACATGTAATGAGGTAGAAATTTGTTTTAAGTAAAAGTCAAGTCATACATTTACTTTAATGGAATGTTAATAAATAAAGCTCCACCTTTTGTGTAAATTATAGTTGATTTATATAAATTGAGCAATTGTTAGGAGGAGTCAAATAGAATTTGTCCCCTATAATTTGTGTTTCATTGAATGTGTGTTTTTTGGTTTTTTATTTTGAAAGTTAATCATCTATTCAATGATATTACAACCTGCATTATTATAGCGTTATCCCCTTTTATTAGTGTCATTAAGCTATGCAAAAAAGACACAAACATAATACACATAGAAGAAGGAAGAATTGATGAAACATTATTAGAGATAAATGTGTCAATTCATTGTACTTATACTTGAATACACATTATAATGCGACAACTACAATAAACATTGCTATGGTGCCATTTAGCATGAAGCATCATATGTAAATAAGAATAATTCGTAACATACCTAATGCACTGAGATAAGCAAGTTTCTCTTATAGAGTGAGGTAGAAGAGATGTTTGTTGGGAAACACTAATAAAATAAAATGAAATGAGAATAAGTTTTTTTGGCATCTAACGTCTAATTTTGAAACAGAAGAAAAAAAAATCGATCTTTTATTTCCTTTAATTAATTACAATAATAATAATAACTAACATAGATCCATCTTAATCATGGGTATTTTAAGTAATGATAAATCTATACTTTAGTTATTGTTAATCTTTCTTAGTGTTTAATAAATCAAAAGTGAAAATGAATCTATGTTACTCTTGTTCCAATGCGAAAAATAAGTTTAACAAATAAACATAGAGTCTCATTGCCAACCATTTTTATGAATACAATTGAGTTGAGCAACACAGGAACTTGGCAAATAATATCACTTCATCTACACATGTAGTAAAGTTGGAACGTCAAACTAAGGACTTGAAATTCTAATTTGTGAATTGTGACACTAATTACTACCCAATTTCCCTCCACGATGAACTTGTATGCATTCTCTTCAAAGGATCAAAATACCTCTTGGAAGTTTTGTTGTAAGGAGAAAGGGAATGCAATTATACATACCACATACTTATGCTACTCTATCCATGTTTTTATTAAGAAAACAACATTGAGTTGAGACTACACTATAGATGCATCATGCAAAAAATATTTTATTTATCTTTAAGACTTTATTTGACAAAGGAATTAAGCCCCCTTATCTTTTGCAAGAAAATCCTAATGTTTCAAACCATAAAAGATAGATATATTAATTAACAAGGTTAGAATGACTTCACAAGTTCAACATGCATAAGACGTTAGGAACAATTTAGGGACAACACAAGTCGTTTGGTTGTCAATCATGTATCAAACTCTGTATGATTTCTACAAGCCTAGAATAGAGACCAAATTAATGGAAAAAACAATGTATTTGGTTGTTAATCATGTATCAAACTTTGTATGATTCCTACAAGTCTATATTAGAGGTTATTTAATGGTATGGCCCATAGAATAGAAAATAAAACCTTAAATTGATTTGGTTGTGTAACACTAACTTCCAAGAAACACATATTCAATATATGAGAGAAGTGAATCTACTATTGTTAAGGAGGAACCATATATTTATTTCAAATATAAGTAGTATTCTATGGGGACATGTACCTCATGCTCCTCAGGCATAGGAACATTCTTAAAAATGTTCCCTGTCATCCTTGGTATACAAGGGACAATATGGGAAGTTAGAGGGGATGCTTGTCATTGAAGTAGGGCGTCCCCAGTTCTTAGGGGTGATCATGTTTCAAGGTATAAGGGATTACTAATAATACCTCAACACCATGGGACACTCCTTGATACTTTCTCCTCCAAGAGTAGTAATGTGCATCAATTTTAAAACTTAAGATAGTATATAAATTAAAGTTTTGAATTGTTTTTCCTAAATGAGAAAAATCCAATAAACCATTTCCAAATTGTATTTCTCACATATTTCACTAACCAAAACACTTATCTGATTCATTTTCACCAACAAGTGTTGAGCAAACTAGTGGAAACACACCAAGAGAACACCAACACATAAAAATAATGGACAATAAACAAATTTATGTGAAGCAAAGAGATTGATGTTTGTAGACAAGATTTCAAAGGAAAAAAATAGTGGACAATAGGAAATTTCCAATATATTCCATGTGCATTCAAGTACAATATGCATTCTTTCAATAAAAAATTGGAAGATAATCATTCCTTTTATGATTTTTTCACTGAAGCATTCAAACCAAAGTTGCATATGAATAGAGGGGTGGTTTCCTTCAAATATTGACTTGGAATTTGGCATCGATCAATGAGTATTTTTTTTTATCAAATATTTTTTTTCCCTTATAAATTTACAAAAGAAACTAAGAAAAGTATTAAACCCAATAACACAAACTCTTACAGGTTGAACAAAAGATAAAAAAAATCCTTGCACCTTGAACCCCAAAACGAGTTATTCGAGAAACAACAATGACAATGGTTTTAAAATGGAAAGTCATGTGAGGGAAACAACCATAAGAAGTAGCAAGTTTATCAATGAAACTGGACATGGAGCCATATTGTACCCATCAATGCATTATTGGAATTTGCAAAGGGAATTTTAATCTAATAAAACCCATTTTGTTAAAAGAAACACCCTCAACAAAAAAGATCCAAGAACACTAGCAAGTCATAGGATTGGACATGAAACATTTGTTGTCATATTTGAATTGGAAGTTATAGGAAATTAAAACAATGCCTTTTGGGCATTCGTAATAAGGGAGTTACAATATGTAAAAGGTTGAACTGTAAAAATCTTATCTCTCAAGGTTGCAAATTGCAACATATTCAAAAGGGATATTTTCTAGAAGGTATGTCAATTTCCAAAAAGGCTTAAATGACTATGAGAACAAGTTCCCAAATTTATAGAGATGGCATATCCTATTCTATATTTCAAAAAACACTCGATAGGAACACCATGGAATATGGACCTAATTGACATACACATATATTTTGAAACATTAAGATTATATGATGCAATTAGCCAATTTATTTTTGTCAATGCATTCCCCTCAAGGTTACCTGATCTTATTATAAGGACATGGTTAGAGAAACTTTAACTTTAGGGATCTCATATGTTCCCCTATGCAAACACAAGTTAGAACAACAATATTGGAGTTTAATCATTAACTAATAATATGAAAAACAAGTTGAGAAAGAAATGGGTGAGAGAAAGGAGCTAATTATTGTCATGGATGGGAGGATAGACATTACTAGGCACCCACTAATAAACATCATTGTGACATCTATGTCAATTCCATTCTCTCTTAGAGCTATTCATTGTTTTAGAAAGTAAAGGATGCAACATTTCAATTTAAGCTTCTTTGAGATGCTATAGAAAATGTTGGGTTCTACAATTTGTTGCATTCAGTGACAAATGCAACAACATTTTGTACATCAATTAACTTACTAATTCAAAGTTAGTACATGCATATTTACTACAACTTGATGTGTGCATCTACTCAATAATGCACTAGAGGAAATTAGCAAAATTTAGTGGATATTAGACTTTCCAATAACAACTAGAGATGTGTATATTTTTATCCACAACAACGTGTTGACCAATTTTTTCGATCAAATTTTAGAAAATTGTAGCCTGCTTCTTTTAAGTTTTAAGTATTATTGTCCCCTTGTTCCCAAATGTTAGTTCAATTGTAATTCTAAGAGGGGTGCACAATTAATGTGATAGTGAAAATACATTGGCCCTCAAGCCTATTGTATGTTACCTGCTCAATAATGGTGTTATATACTTAATGAATGTAGTTCAAGGACATCAATATGGATGGTATAATCCATGTTAGACTCAAGTCATATTATGTCATTGGACAAAGAAAGGTCATCAGTTCAAATGATATTGAGAACTTTTCATGCTTCTATACTTTGACTTGGGAGGAATGGAGTCAATTGCTTCGACATAGGGATGAATGAAGTCAATGGTACATGTTGCATCGATATTATTCTACCTCATATTCATTATGAAATGTGTTGAAATAGGAAAACATTATTCACCCAACAACAAAGAGTAATAAATGTTGTATTAGAAGTAATAACTAATGGGATATCCATTATTAGATCATATACAACATTGATCACTCTTTTATTGGGTGCATATACAACACTTATTACTTTGTTTTTGGGTTCATATACGACACTTGTTGCTAGGGAAAACTTTAAAGATCCATACTTATGTTAAAGTGTGGAAACCTTTGGGAATCTTACTGAATCTTAAAATGACAACTATAAAATGTTTGGCAATGATTTTATAAAAATATTCAGATTTATAAGGATTTTATAAAGTTCCTAGAAAAAAAGGGGATTTATAAATAAAAATATTTATTTTATATAATTTGGGTAAATTGTTTTTAGAAAAAATGGAAATTGGTGAATCTTTTCTTAGAAAAAAACATGGAAAATTAGGTCATGGGAGAAATTTAACCCCTATTTTTTTCTTTGTTTACTTTGTTGTTGGGTGCATATTGAGGATCATAGGAATATATGGGTAGGGATAAATCTTAAAGGGTAATGTGTCATTGATTTTGCTTGCAACAACCATAGCATTGTCCATTAGCAAATCTACACAAGAATGTGATACATCTTGAACCCTCTTCACATAAACTGGGATGTTTGCTGCATAAACAATGCCACAAACAAAATGAGGGAAAAGTGACAACTACCATGAATCGATTTAATACTGCGATAGTTTCTTTATGATTACCGAATTGTATTGTCTCCTTGGGGAGAAACTATGCTATAATTCCCAAACCTTCTATTGTTAACTATTGTCTTCTTTAGCCATTATCTTAATATTGGTTAGAAATCCATATCTACACAAAATGCGGGAGAATGTGGTTATGTTCTTCCGCTATGTTTCTATACTTCAAAATTTGAAGTTGTTAGGCATTTTCTATCTCCTGCAAAAGTGTCAAAAATTGAAAATTAAAGAGAAAGGTTAGGGATCTTTACTAGACCAAAGTAGTGGAGAGGCAGTCTGTAGAGGGGTTAAAGGTTGGGAACCATAGCTTCATGGGAAAACTATCCCTTTTGAATAACCATGGCCCTAAGTTGAGGATGAGGTCCCTATCTTTGGATATATCTAACTTCACTATAAAAACCATTTAGTGCATGAGTATATGAATTCCTTTTCCTAAATCTTCAATTTCTAGGTTGTAGAGATCCATTGAGCACACAAGTATCAATGGGGCTATTTCAATTTTAAAGGTAAAGTGAATGGTAGGTTGGCTACATATTGGATACTCAAGGATGAGGTAATTAGTTTGAGTTCCTTACTATCATGTTTTTCCAATAATATTTAATAAAACTTGTAGTAGATGGGAGAGTATTATTGTTTGTCCTCATGCCAAAGTTTTTTGAAGGAACATCTATTGAAAGTGGGATGCCATGTGAACTTAAGTGATTTAATTTTTTATTAATTATTCTACTTTTGAAGGAACATCTATTGAAAGTGGGAAGCCATGTGAAGGTATACATTTGATTGGAGAGTACAATTTGTGCACATGCAATTTTTGCAACTTGTAAGATCAATCTGTGCACTATAAATTCAAACGACAATCAAGGGTTTTAGATAAATAAGGAGAAGAGGACTATGAATAACACCAAGAAGGAGAATAGATCTAATATATAATCCTAATTTGATTCATTTGGTTTATATTCATTTTTTAGAGTCTTTGTTGTGACTTTGAATTGTCCTTGATGTGCTCCTACACATTTTCCTAGTTTAATATTATTTCATTATTACTCTTATTGCAAGGCAAGGAAGGGTTGGGTTAATGGTAACCTCTGTAACACACCCACTACGGAATTCAAAATTTTTCGGCCTTTTCCAACTTTTCTCCAATGAACATAATTCCCCGAATCCCTACGGGACCTGATACAGACCCTGCCATCCATTATCCATACTCATATGATCGACAACTATGACCACAGGTCTTACCGGAGAGGTGCTCTCGGCTTTCACGATTTGGAAAAATTGCGATGCATGTATTCCCTTGTTTATTTTGGGGTTTCATCCATCGAAATTTCGTGTCTAGCGAACACGAGGAAAACTGACCTTTGGAGATCTCGGGTATCGAAACGCCGAAATACCAAAACCATGTGTGCTAGTCCATTTTGAGACTTCGCCTATCGAGATTTCACGATATGTAGGGACAGGAGGATTTCACATCCGGCTCTCCCGGAAGCTGAAACTCTGAAACACCATAACCTGTCCGCGCTTTATCATTTCGGGATGTCGCAAGTCAGGATTTCGGGAGTCGTGAGGACAAAAGACTTGCCTCCAGATATCCCGGGTGCTGAAGCACTGGCACATTAAATTCTAGTCACGCTATACTCATTTTGAGGTTTCATACTTCAGGATTTTGCGATATGCGAGAATCATGAGTTCGCGTACCTGGGTTTCCCGGGAGCTGAAACTCCGAAACACCGAACTCTGAAATACACTATACTATTTCAGGATTTCGCACATCGGGATTTCGGGACTGGGGAGTACAAGGGAATACACCCTTGAGTATTCCGATTTCTGAAATGCCGAAATATCATAACATGTCCACGTAACGTCCTTTCGGGATTACACCCATCAGGATTTCAGGACTGGCGAGTACAAGGGAATACACCCTTGAGTATTTTGATCTCCAAAATGCTGAAATATCGTAACATGTCTGCGTATCGTCCTTTCGGAATTACACCCATCGGGATTTTGGGACTGGCGAGTACAAGGAAACTCGCACTTAGGTACCCCGGGTGCCGAAACACATAAATGTCCTAACCCCTCCACACGCTGTCATTTCGGGTTTTCATGAATCAGGGTTTCGGGACTTGCAAATACAAGGGAGCTCGCCCTTAGGATATTCCGAATGCCAAAATACCAAAATATCAAGATTTAGCCATACGCTGTTATTTCGGGATTTCGGGAGTCGTGAAGACAAGGGTTCTTACCCTCTGATCTCCCGGGTGCCGAAAATCCAAAATGCTTACCGGTCGCCACGTGTATTCTACAGCTGGATGGTCCAGGTATTCCCATGGGTCTTGAAATTGACTGTCCCGATTTCTTCGCTACTTACAAAGGTAAAAAGGGGTCGAGGCATTAACGCCTGCATTCCTTCATCCAATTTAACAGTAGTGACAAACCTTAGATCCTTCGAAGGGATCTCGTTCGTGCATTTAGCAAGAGGAAGGGTATCCTGGGTACCGAACCACCTAAAGGTCCTTAATTCATCCACACGCTGTCATCTCGAGATTTCGTGGGTCGGGGTTTCATGAATCACGAGTACAAAAGGACTCACACCTAGATACCCTGGGTGTCGAAACGCCGAAATGTCCTAAGTCTGAGAGGACCATTCTCTCTCTCGTGCAGGATTTTAAGACTTAAACTATAACATCCTCCTTTGGGTCCTTAGGCAATTTACACCAGGTTTTGAAGACTAGACTAGAAGGTGTTCTAGAAGGCAAAGGAGTGGTCTCGAAAGGGTGCCTTTGTGGGGAAATCTATCCAAGGCATCGGGTAAGACAAACATGGGAACAAATCTCCCGAGAGAAGACTTGAAGAATCTGTATTAGTTCAATTTATATATATGTAAACATAAGCCATACGTGGTCATTCCAACATAAGCATGCAACCACCATTCCGATCAAAATACCATGCAAAAATTTCTACACAGAAACTATTTATAAGTGTTCAAACCATGAGCATACATTTCAAGACATTTAAATTCAAGATACAAGATATAACACTTATCAGAAAAACACCAGGTGATGCAACTACTGAGAGGGGTGCTCATTTCCACCCAATCGTAGGCTCAGTGACTCCGAATGGATTTACCACTAGCCACCCCCGAGCTAGACCACGATGCTTAAGACTCTATGTCTTTGTTCTTCAGTGACCAAGAACGAAGGTTACTCTCCTTCTTCTCTGCTATCACTCACTTTGTATTTTGTTCCATAGTTCTTCCGATCTCCTCCTGTCCCCCCCCCACACCTTTTACCTGCCTTTTCTTTCCCGGCAAGGTTGTGTGTGGCACGAATTCCCCCGCAATGGTCAGGTCTGAGGCCTCCACGGTTGGGAGGTTCACCCCCATCCCTCATTAACTCATGAGGAGACTCTTCACCTACCATCCTGATGAGTAATTCATTTCGGGGCCAGCGATCCACTCTTGGTTCTCCGGGCCAGTGAAGACCAAATACGGTTTGGTTTGGTGGAAGTTAATGCCACCATTCCAGGTGCCTTCCACCACCTTTCTTCAACCATCGTGGTCTCTTTGTCAGCACATCCCCCTCTCAGCAATTATATATATATATATATATATATATATATATATATATATATATATATATATATTCATAACATTATTTA
>ML778138.1:977948-989013 GCA_009831015.1 Picea engelmannii | reverse complement strand
GCTACTGTGCACCTGGCGACTCCATTGTGACGAATCCACTGGAGCGAACCTACTGTTTTAGTTGTGGCTTCCAGAGGCAGACATATGCGGTCCCATCCACAGCTGCCCCTAGCTGCGCCTGTAGCCGATCCTGAGGTGATTTACAGAAAAGGAAAGGCCTCTGAAGGATAAACTTCCACCGCTGAACCAGGTATTCCGCTGTCTCCTTCTGTAGGAACTCCTTTTTCTTCTCCTCAGCCCCTCAGCAAACCATTTTCTGAAGTTTCCCGCTTCTTAAATTTTGGGAGTGTTCCTGCTGAGTTTTCCCCTCCTGGTCTAGGATTGGAGGGAGAAACCCTTGTCACTCCCTTCTCCTCTGAAGCTGTACCTTGGCATCGAGTTAGGACTACAGAATATTTTCCCACTCCCGCACAAAGAGGATCACCTGCGGACTTGAGCTCGTTAGCCTTCTCCTTAAATCCTCTCTTGTTTCCCACTCCACTTTGGGACTCATTCCCAGTAGCCCCTTCGCGAACTCCTTCTCCTCCGAGTTCTCCTCCACATAATATTCCTATGGCTGGTGCTAATCCCCCTCTGAATAGAATGGACGTGATAGTCGCTGCCAGATATGCTCCCTTAGTTCTTCCTTCCCCCAGATGAAGACACTCCTCCTTTTCCTCATCTCACTCAATCAGTGTATGAGGAGTCTCTCACGGACAGTCAGCTAAATGAGCTGAGCAAGGAGAACAAGGCTAGCGGCGGTCGAGGCAGGTATAACCTAAGGTCCGACAAAAAGGCAGCAACACCTGATATTCCTGAGCAGACCATTGGAATAGAGAAACCTGCGAACGAAGTAGTAGATGGTCACAGAGGTAAGAAGGCTCAACCCCTCTCTCCCATTGTCCACAATCATGCCCCTGAAATAAGAGAGATTCCAAATCTTACATCTTCTTTTAATTTTGAGCATGAGATTCAAAAGATCAGAATCCCTGTGCCCCTCACTGAGCTAATTAAACATGGAGAATTTAAAAAACGCTTCTCTGAGATTTTACAGTCTGAAGCTTCATGCCTTCCCACAGACTCCATAAACCTCCAAGACGAAAAGCCAACGGTCGTCCTAGGTCCCATGGTAGAAGATAGAGATGATTCATCCCCTCCCTTCTACACATCTCTGAACATACATGATAAAGTGCCGCACAACTGCTTGATGGATTCAGGGGCCTCTCACAACCTCATGCCCAAAACTGTCATGGAAGAGTTAGGACTAGAAGTCACCCGAGCTTATCATGACCTCTATTATTTTGATTCCAGGAGAGTTCAGTGTCTTGGAGTTATTAAAGACCTGGTTGTAACCTTGTTTCAACTACCCATGAAAAGTGTGGTCATGGATATCGTAGTAGCTGATGTCCCCCCCAAGTTCGGTATGCTATTGTCAAGATCTTAGATAAGAAGACTGGGGGGAACCTTGCAGATGGACCTCACATATGCTACTATCCCAGTGTTCGGAGGAGAGCATAGAAGACTATATCGGGAAGCCCAACTGGCCCACATAACTAGTGATGAAGCTAACCCCACCAATCATCCCATCTTTTCCTTGGACACTGATTTAGGCTCCAATTTACTACAGCTCACCCATGCCCCCGAGCCTCCTCTCAAACTCAGAAAGCAGCCCACCATTTCCCCTAAACCTTCTCCCTCCATCATCCCCGTATGGAAAATGTTCTTTGATGGAGCCTCCTCCAGAGAAGGTGCTGGAGCTGGAGTGGTTTTTGTGTCACCTGCTCAGGAGACCACATCTCTATCATACAAATTAGAATTTGAAGCTACCAACAATGTGGCAGAGTATGAAGCTCTTATTCTGGGATTAAGAGCTGCAAGGGAAATGGGAATTCAAGAGGTAGCAGTGTTCGGAGATGCCGAGCTGGTAGTCCAGCAGATTAGAAGCGCTTATCAGGCCAAGCATCCTCGACTCAGGAATTACAGAAATGAGGCATGGGACCTAATTGACAGTTTCTTCTCAGCATTTAACATTTCTTTCATCCCAAGAGAAGAGAACACAATGGCAGATTCCTTGGCTACATCAGCAAGCACTTTCAAAGTACCCTCGCCGCCCAAACTGAGGTATGATGTAGAAGTAAAATACAGGCCCTCCATACCTGACAACGTCAAACATTGGAAGGTGTTTGAGGATGATCTTCAGATCAAAAAGTTCTTGGAGACTATCGAAGAATTTTCAGAAATGCATATCGACCAAGATTTCATTCCTGAGGAAGGGTCTGATGGGGGTAAGTTGCTGAGTAAAATAGCAAAACATGACATTATTCAGTTGCCTAGCAATCACATTTTGATCCGGATTATTTTCGGCACGAAATGAGAGAGGAGATATAATAAAGAAATGCAAAGAGATATTGTAGATATTCAATAATATAACAGAAATGTATCAGAGATGCAACCATAAACACAGATATACAGTAATACACGATTTCTATTAATCAAAGAAATGTACAGAGACTGTAAAAATACGGAGTGAAAAACTCGCTAGAATGGTGGCAGCTTATCTCTGAGAAGAGATGTGACGGCTACTCGCATTCGCCAGAAGATGGTTACAATGAGGCTCTGGAGGCCTTTTTACAATAATTGGGAATGCCGAAAGTCCTAGACATCCAAAAACCTAACCCTAGGAGATGAAGCGCCAAAAGTCATGTGGGCCCCGTTTGGGTAAGTTGGTGCATCAACTTCCTAGGGTCGTAACTTTTGCATACGATCTCCGTTTTAGGCGTGTGATAGCTCGTTGGAAAGGTATCGTCGAGGAGATTCATTTTGGGGGCTCAATTATGCCTTCGACTATGATTGAGAACCTCGATCTCGAAAAAACTTCATTTAGGCCCTCAAAATGGCCCCGGAAGTTAAAACCTGCTAAAAATAGTAAATTGCCAAAATGGCCAAAAAACTGTTTTGAGCCATTTGGAAAAGGTGGGTGGCCCCCGATATCCACCTGGATCACATTCCTAGAGTATTGGTCTCATTAGAGAGGTTGTTTGATGGGAATGATGTGGCAGTAAAGGGCAGAGTTTCAGGTGATGATGCTGACATAGCTGAGTGCAACATTGGCACACCGGGGGAGCCTAAGTTTGTCAAGATGTCAAGGAGTTTGACCAAGGAGAAGAGGGTTGAATATACCAAGCTGCTGAGAGAGTTTGTTGATGTGTTTGCATGGACCTACGAAGACCTCAAGACATTTGACACATCAGTCATTGAGCACAAGATCCCGTTGAAAGAAGAGGCTAAGCCATTCAAGAAGAAGTTGAGGCAGATAAATCCCATGTTGCTACCTGTCATGGAGAAAGAAGTGAAGAAGTTGCTCGATGCCCAAATCATTGTCCCCTTGAGATATTCCGATTGGGTGGGCAATTTGGTCCCGGTAAGAAAGAAAAGTGGGGAAATCAGACTCTGTGTTGATTTCATGAACCTGAACAGAAGCTCAAGGAAGATAATTATCCCCTGCCCAACATGGAACACATATTGCAGAAGGTCACTGGTGCATCTAGAATATCCATGATCGATGGCTTTTCTGGCTACAATCAGATATCAATCATGCCTGAGGACAGGGAAAAAACGACCTTCACCACTCCTTGGGGCACATTCATGTATGCCAAAATGCCTTTCAGACTGATGAATGCAGGAGCAACATTTCAGCGGGCCATGGACATAGCCTTCATCGGGGAGAAGGACCAGTTTGTGGTAATATATCTGGATGACATCACCATCTTCTCCAGAACAGACAAGGAGCATTGCTGCCACTTGAAGAGGGTTTTCCTGAAGTGTCGAAGGTTCGACCTATCTTTAAAACCCAAGAAATCTTTGTTCGCCATGAAGGAAGGGAAGCTATTAGGCCATATAGTGTCAGCAGAGGGAGTAAGGATTGACCCTAGCAGGGTAGAAGCACTTTAGACCTTGTCACTTCCCAGATCTAAGAAGGAAGTTCAGGCCTTTTTGGGGAAGATAAATTTTCTGAGGAGATTTGTCTCAAATTTTGTTGAGTTGGTGAAACACATCACGACCATGCTCAGGAAGGGAAATGAAATAAAATGGACTGCTGAACCCAGGGAATCTTTTGTCCAAATAAAGAGAGCGCTGACTGAGGCACCTGTGCTGATTAGCCCTGATTATTCTAAAGACTTCCTGATTTTTTCTTTTGCTTCTTGTGATACAGTAGCAGCAGTCTTGTTGCAGAAAAACGAGCAAGGGCAAGAGCAACCTATTGCCTTCTACAACAAGGCATTGCGAGATGCAGAACTCCGGTACGAGATTATGGAGAAGCAGGCCTATGCCCTAGTGAAATCTCTCAAAGCTTTCAGAGTCTATGTATTGCACTCAAAAGTCACTGCATACGTTCCTTCAGCCTCTGTGAAGGACATTCTTATACAGCCTGACATAGACGGAAGAAGGGGTAAGTGGATCGCCAAGATCCTAGAGTTTGATCTGGAAATCAAGCCCACCAAGTTGATAAAGGGGCAGGGTTTGGCTAAGTTGCTGGATGAATCCAATTGAAAATCCTTAGAGATTAGTTTCATCAATGAGCAAGCTGAGTCATTCAGCTAGAATTTTCAGGATGCCTTGTCTATAGCAACATGCTCCTAGTACAAGGATATCTTGTATTTTCTGCAAGAATTGAGGCCTCCTGATGGAATCGAAAAGAGAAAGGCGAGAGATTTAAAGCTCAAGGCAGTCAGATATTGCCTCATTGACCAAGCCTTGTACTAGAAAGACCCTTCAGGGGTATTTCTAAGGTGCCTAGACCCACAAGAAGCCCAACATGTTATTTTTTATTTTCACAGTGGCCTTTGTGGGGGAATTATTTCTGGAAGACCACAACCCATAAGATCCTTTGAGCTGGGTATTACTGTCCCACTTTATTACCTGATGTCTGCAAAGAAATTAGAGCTTGCATCAAATGCCAGAAGTTCTCAGGTAAGCAACAACTCAAATCTCTGCCATTAAAGCCTGTAGTGGTTTCATCACCCTTTTAGCAGTGGGGATTGGACTTCATTGGAGAGATTCATCCTCCCTCAAGTGGTCAGCATAGATGGATCCTGACTGCAACAGATTATTTCACCAAGTGGATAGAAGTTGTCCCCACCAGAAGCGCATCACACAAAGTAATTATCAGCTTCCTGAAGGACATCATAACCCGATTTGGTTGTCCCAGCAGGATCGTCACTGACAATGCTGCTTCTTTCAAATCTGAACCTCTAATTAAATTCTGTGAGCGGTTCCAGATCTCGCTAATTCAATCCACCCCCTACTATCCCGAGGGAAATGGTTTAGCAGAATCTTCTAACAAAAGCCTGATAAAGATCATCAAAATATTGTTAGAGGATAACAAAAGAGCTTGGGATTCAAAGTTGAAATTTGCTCTGTGGGCCGATCGTGTCACAACGAAGAAGTCTCTGGGCACTTCGCCGTTTCAAATAGTCTATGGAGCAGAGGTGGTTTTCCCTACTCAACTCGCCTTACCCGTGGCGAAGTTCTTTCAAGACTACGAGGGAGAACCAGGTCATATGATCAGAAGAATTCATCAGATAGTGGAAGTGCAGCAGATCAGAGAACAAGTGAGGGACGCAACTTACAGTCATCAACAGAAGATCAAACATGCTTTTGACAAGAAGGTTAGGAAAAAGGAGTTTGAGATCGGGGACTTGGTATTTAAGTGGGATGCACCCAGACAGGACAAAGGCAAGCACAACAAGTTCGATGCCCTCTGGATCGGCCCCTTTAAAATCTCTGAGATTTTCTCTAACAATACATATGGGTTGCAGGATATGGAGGGAGAAGAGGTTTTCAACAGCCCAGTGAATGGGCATTTTCTGAAAAAATGTTTTATTTGAGCCTTAGATGGCTCCTCTGTTTGTAAATATTGTCTTTTAAGTTCTTTGTTTAGTTTCTTTTTGCATGTTTTCGGTCTAATAAGTGACTCCGTAGCCCAACAGAAAGGCACTGAAGCTGCAGAAGGAGTTCTTAGAGCATCAAAGGGACGACTCTATCCCCCATGGAGCCTAATGTTAACGATAATTCTTGTCATGGGTTCGAGAGCATTCGGGTCTGCGAGTTGCACGAAATGCTTAAGCGCAACACGGGAGAATTCTTGTTTTTTCCCTAGTAGCAGGTCAAGCGAGAGGGAAAAACCGGTTCCTGTGATTTCCTTAACGTTGAGTGACTTGGAATTGGAGGATCCAGTCAAGTCTTCTATTCAGTTTCTTGAAGCCCTGAACCAAGAGGATCCTGCGTTCAGAGTTTTTCCCCTACAAATCGCTGTAAGCCTGTTGCCCAGAGCTGTTTGTTCACCTTTCTTAGTAAGTCTTCCACCTGCTCATCTTTTAATCAACCCATTGGCTGAATTTAGGATTCCAGACCTCCTTTGTTCTTTACGTACCAGATCCAGTCCCCGAGTTAGAGTAATATCTCCTCGAGTCTTTATCTCCATTTGATCACCCCTTTATAAACAAATCGTGACATTAAACTGATGGGTGTCGGGCTCTACTCCTGCAAGCAATCCAGGAGTGACTTCCGACGCTAACACCACCCAAGCACCATAATCTATTAAATAGGATAGATGTGGTGGTTTGAGGCCTTGTTAATGGCCAATGAGCCAAAGAAAATATGTTTAGGACCTAAGGCCTTTTTTTCCCTCTCTAGTCATGGTACACACCTTGAGACCTGTTCTTATTATGAAAACGTACCAATGCTTCCAAATGCAACTATATTGCAACTATATTCTCAATGGCATAAAGGTCGGCTATGTCACTGTAACTAAATTGATGGAGTATGTCAGACCATTATACAAATACAATCACTGGTTGATGTTGGTCCGATATACACAAAGTATGTGAAGATATGGAGTTGCCACAAATTATATACAACTACTAGATACCAATCAAAATAAAGGGTCAACTATGTATATTGATGGAAGGCCAAAAGCTATTGGAAACATTGTGGGCTTTATAAATAGTACACGACCAATGGAAACAACTAAGAAACCGAATTGCATATTTGAGGCACGCGAACGAAATCATATATTTGTATGTGCAACAAAAACAATAGTTCCAGGTGAATATTTGTTGATCGATTACAACTTAAATCGAATAGATGGAGGGGGTGCGACTATGGGGGTAAATATCTTACATACCATTCAACTCAACCTTTGATCAATCATTGTTATAATTTATCGCTGCAATATTTCAAATTTTTACTGCATACATTTTTTACAATTACTTTCATAACTCTTGTTGATTAATTTATTGTCTCAACATCTATCCAAGGTGACCGTGGAAAGACACCCACTTCGCCTCAACATGTAAATGTTAAATATAGTAAAAACTTATGACTACAACAACTAAATTTCAGAAATTTCATTATTTGTTTTTTGTTATTACTGCAATATTTCATTTTCTTAATGTTATAGGTGAATTTCATTACTTTTATTGATTGATTTATTATGTCAACATCTATCCAGGGTGACCGTGGTAGAAAATCACCCGCTACATCTCTCTATGATGATAGTGGAAAGGAACCCATTGTGCCTCAGCAGGTAAATGTTAAATATAGTAACAACTTATGACTACAACAACTAAATTTCTGAAATTTCATTATTTTTTTTCTTATATTACTCCAATATTTCATTTTTTAAATGTTACAGGTGAATTTCATAACTTTTGTTGATTGATTTATTGTGTCAACTTCTGTCCAGGGTGACCGTGTCCGAGTTTCACTTGCTACATTTGTCCAGGGTGACCGTGGAAAGGCACCCACAGTGCCTCACCAGGTAAATGTTAAATACAGTAACAACTTATGACTACAACTAAATTTCTGAAATTTTGTTATTGTTTTTCTGATATTACTGCAATATTTCATTTTTTTAATGTTAGAGGTGAATTTCATAACTTTTGTTGATTGATTTATTGTGTCAACATCTGTCCAAGGTGACCGTGTCCAAAAATCACCCTTTACATCTATTCAGGGTGACCATTGAAAGGCACCCGCAATGCCTCACCAGGTAAATGTTAAATACAGTAACAACTTATGACTACAACAACTAAATTTCTCAATTGTTAAAGTTCATCTCATTAATTTTATTCATCAATGTATTGTGGCATGGTCAACGTGGGAAGGCTCCCACAGAGGATATTGATGAGGACGAAATATTTTATTCGACAAACCCAATGACAACTGTAACAAAGGCCTTGAAGAAGGCCAACATAGAATATCTAGGTTTGATTAGCAAAAGACCCCTGACACAGGAGGACATGGCAAGAAATGTAGAGCTACAAACTACAATAACTAATTTTTGGGTAAGTGGCATCTTCACATATTTTTATTAGCTATGACAATTTCATATCCATTTTTTAGTTTTATATTTTGTATATGATCTGATAAAGGAATTTTTTTCATTTGTAGGAGTTTTTAAACCCCGTGCGTGGGGAACTTGTCGTTCCTGCAACTTCTATAAGTAGTAGTGATGGTCCAATGCAAAAAAAAGGTCGACATAGCAAAGTGAAAGTGAGGATTTTTTAGCCTCCTTAGGTTCTCATCGAATCCATTGATGAGCAGGGTGATTTTGACCGGAATGACATGCCAGAGCATGATGAGCCGGAGCCTGGGACTCCACATGATGACTCCGGAGAGGAACATAGTGTAGGTGCACATGATACTATTCTGCATGGAGTAGAATGAATTAAAAGCACTGAATCACTAGATGTCACCTTTCTGGTGGATGACTCATGTGTTCCGGTCAAGATTCATAAGATTGCAGGTAATTGTCCCATTAATTGATTCATTTTTTTTCATGAAATTGAAATGGACATTTGTTGAGATTATTATAAATTAATGGATAACACGTTTCTGTAGGAAACAATGTTTTCTCTAGAAACTTACATGACAAAGCATTGGAGTTGTTTGGCCCCACCATTCGCACATGGTGGAATGGCCAAGATAGAAAACAGAAAGATGATTTAATAGATCACATGGTAAACTTGTTCGACAACACTTTCAACAAGAAAGTGGTTACAAAGTTAGCCGACGAGAATTTAAAATACACTAGGGCCCAATATAGGGATAAATTGAAAATAGATCTCAAGCACGAGCGCCTTCCCATGGTTCTCGAGAAAAAGTGGAAGGCGCTAATAGAAGATGCAAAGGAGAACTTGTTTAAAAAATAAGGACGACAACCACGAGCTGGTCAAGCAAGGTACAACACATGTCATATTATCAGTGAAATGTGAACATTTATGTTTTTCTTTCATGTTTTAAGTAACAATTCCGATATCTAATTTTTTTCAAAAAATCCATATGTAGGCTACCAGACACCTCCAAAGAAACAAAGGCCAGAGTGGAAAAACACGGCCAGCATAAACTAGGCTAGGGTGGCTACGGAAAACTAAAATCCCAAATAATAAGATTTAAATGATTAACTGTGGTTAATATTTATTTAACAGTAGCGAACAAATATATGTTTTTGTTATTGGTATTTTTAATGGTGTTATGCATTGCAGTTAAATATGTTCGACACTACTGCCACCGAGGAGGACACGAAGCTTGGTTACAATCATGGTTTTAAAAGTGTGATTGAATATAGAAAAATCTTGGGCCAGACTCCTATCTCCCCAACCACGTAGGTAAATCAAATGAATAAGGAAACCGCCGTAGCATGCTTGTAAAGTCTATTCATATTTTATTATATCACCCTTAACTAAGTATTTATGTTTGTTTTCAAGCAACAATGCTACCGTAGTAGTGAATCAAGCGGTATTCAACAAACACCGCGTCATACAAGGGTCCACATGTCTAATGATAGTGTAGAGCAGAGTACTCATTTTGGTATGTATGCTTCAAAATTAAAAATATTTACTGTGATTGTAGATATTTATTTCCTGACTTATACTTATATATTATCTTCTCAAAATTGAAGAGCATGTAGCTCAGGAGGGTGAAATGCGAGAGCAACCAAGTGGACAGGAAATTAACGCACCAATTGTCCCAGCTACAGAGACAGGTAAAGATCAATAGTGTAATGTTAATCAAAACAATGAATTAGTTATTTCAATTATATTTCAACATATTGATATGATCATTTTCGTTGTTCCAGTTCACGACCCTGAATAGATGCCAGCTAACCCTTCTTAGCGACGTACCAGAAGTATGGTACATGAGCGCACACAAACAATAGAAGGACAGGGCACACATAATACAATGTCCTTGGATGATTATGATATCCCAATTGTTAGTTTTATGAATGTAAAAAAACATAAATCAAAGAAAAATTAGATGTATAAATTCATGACTTGTATTTGGATCTTTATCGATGTTTATATGTTCATATGTTTTGATGACTATCCTAGTTATGCATTAATGTCTATATGTTTTCTATATAAAGAAAATTATTTGTTGGCTATGGGGAATTGAGGGCGATGTGAGGGGGGGAGGGGACATATGAGCTTCCACTTTGACGTGGTTGGCCTTGTTTAGTAGAGAATAACTTATTCTTGAAACAAAGAGAAGCTCATTAAGTAATGCGACAACTTAATTTTTTTCTAGAGTATTTTACATAACTAAATGCATGCTTATTTGCTTATTAATTATTTACTCATATAAAAAATTTGTCTTTTATGATTCATGTAGGTCTTGGTGATGGAAATGAATCTCATGGACAACTCTTATCAAGTTGTATGGGCTAATGGATCTGACAAAAGAACAATGAAAAGGTAAGTGTTTTGACGTGTTTTTAAAAGTAGGCTTTATACTAGTAAAAGTTCACAATCCTCATGAATATGTAGATATTGATATATATGCCAAGTTCTATGTGGTGTTTTGGTTTACTTGTAGATATTTTAAATATAATTTTGGTTTACTTGTAGTTTTTTTTATAAAGAAGTATAACTATTTTAGACAACCCCCATATACAAAGTCTTTATCCATATCCTCATTGTGGAAAATAAATTAGAAAAGATCCCTCACTTCATTCATTTCCATAATCCTAACCTTATTTCTATCCCTAGTCCAAATCCTAGTTCCTATTAAACAATGCATGAAG
>ML778138.1:932649-947799 GCA_009831015.1 Picea engelmannii | reverse complement strand
GCAGTTCATTGTCGACAGTGGGAGCCAGAAGAACCTCATCTCGGTAGATGTCGTGAAGCGATTGGGCTTGCCGACCACAACACACCCACAACCATACACCATCGGGTGATTGCACCAAGGACGGGACCTCCGCGTCAGTCGACAATGTCACCTTCCCTACAACATCAAGACCTTCACGGATGAGGTATTATGTGACGTTTCTCCTCTTGATGTTTCTGATGTATTATTAGGCCAACCGTACTTGTGGAAGCGACATGCTGTGTATGAGTCTAGGCCTCGTGTTGTTATTATCACTTTGGGCAATAAGCTGTATAGGATACCGGAGATAGCACCGCCTACCGCCATCTCTTTGGTTACTGCAAAACAATGCAGTAAGCTCATTTCCCAAACCAGGAAATTTGTTTTCCTGATGATCCGCCCTCAGGGGAAGTGGAAGACTGTGGCCATGACCTCCAGACAAGGCCCCATTGCACGAAAAAAACAGATGGATAAGGTCGTGGAGGAGTACGAGGACATCTTCACCTCCCCCACAGGGGTGCCTCTACATTGCCAGGTCAAGCACCCCATCGATCTGACCCCAGGTGCACCGCTGCCCAATGGACCCATCTACCGACGCTTTGTCCTGGAGAATGACGAAATCAAGCGGCAGAGTTAGGAGCTATTGCAAAAAGGTCACATCTGGCCGATTTCATCACCCTGTGGGAGCCCGATTGTCTTGGTGCGTCACATGTGAACCAAGGGCTGAAGAAAAGGGGCTAGCGCCCAAAAATTGTTGTAGAATAGAACTGGACTTTGAGATTGAAGCCCGAGGGGTTCTTGACCGACCAAGACCTGTAGAAAATGGAATCTGATATTTTTTTATTGAATTTGATTGGTTTATTCCAGAAAATTATTAAATATTGATAGCCTGACAAAAATCTAGTTGACTGCACATTTTTGCATAGTTAACAATTGACAGGTCGAACTGATTTGTTGCATAGTGTAGAGCATGGAGGAGGCACATGCTGCTTATAGTTCAGAGGATGAAGTGAGAGTAATGGATGTCCATTTGGGAGTTGAATGATCAAACTCCAATGGGCATGGAGAAGAGATATATAAAGAAGAGAACATGAAGAAAATCATTAAAAAGTTGCAGAAAGATGTACAAACTCACCGACCAGATAACAAAAATCTCATGAAAGCTAGGGAGAAATAGGGAGAATTCAACATGAATATGATGCAGATCTTGGAAAGAATAGAAAATAAATTGGATAAGGAGAGTTACTCAAGAAAATTAGGAAGTCCTAGAAGAACAAGAAGTACTAGCTGGCATCACCAACACTCCCCGAGGCATTCCAATAAGAGAGCACACAACAACTCAAGTCCATCCCCTGTTAGGAAGCATAAGAGGTCTGGGGAAGATGATATATGAGGGGAAATGAACAAAATCAAACCTCCTATGTTTGATGGGGAGCACAAGAAGGATGAAGATGCAAAGACATGGATATTGGGCATGATAAAGTATTTTCATTTGCATAATTATTTTTCTCATGCGGAAGGAAGAATTTCTATCTATCAACTCTAAGGGAAGGCATCCATATGGTGGGATCAAATTGTGTAGGTAAAACACGTCAGAGAGAAGAATGTTACATGGAGGGAATTCAAAAGACATTTTGAAAGGAAGTACCTAACTAAGAGGTATTATGACAAGAAAATGAAAGAGTTCTTTGAACTCAAGCTGGGAAGTTTGTCCATTGATGAGTATGAAAGAATATTCTTGGAGTTGTTGAAGTATCTTCCCTTCATCAAGGATGAGATAGTTAAGATTCAAAGGTATCTGAGTGGGATGCCATCTTCCATGAGTGACAAGATCCAATATGATGATCCTAAAACTATGGAAGAAACTATAAGGAGAGAAAAATGCTTATATGATCAGTAAAAAGAAAAGCCTACTTTCCAAAAATCTTGGGGAGACAATAACAATTTTAAGAGGGAATAGAGGTAGAAGGGAAACAAACCACCATTTTTCAGGAACAATCCTCAAGGAAAACTGGTTTGGAGAGAGCCCAGGATGGCTGGAGTAGGTGGGAAAAGGCCAAAGAAGACACCTATGGAATGTTGGGTTTGCAAAGGAGATCATAGGTATACAGATTGTCCTCACAGAAAAGACAAGATGAGAGTTGTTCACAATGTTCAACAAGATGAAACAGTGGAGGACATGGGCATGAGAGTACCAAGAATCTATGCAACCTTGGACAACAAGAAAGTTGAGTTTCAATCATACATCATTGAAGTTGAAGGTATGATCAATAACCATGCCTTTACTATTTTAATAGACTCAAAACCTAGTCATATTTGCATAGATCCTAAAGTTGTGGAAATATTATGCTTTCCTAAAAGTAATAATGAGAAATATTGGCTGGTACAACTGGTTACAGGAGCCAAGAGGAAATTTGTTGAGTCGGTTAAATCATGTCCAGTGGGCATGAATGGACTAAGTACCATGACAGATCTGAATATCTTGTCTTTAGGATCATATGATTGCCTAATTGGCATGGAATGGTTGGACCAACACCATGTCATTTTAGACTTCCATAAAAAGGCATTCACTTGCTTAGATGAGGAAGGAAATCAGAGAGCAGTACAAGGAATTCCCAGGGCAGTTGCTATTAGAGAAATTTCAGCAATGAAACTAAAGAAATTCTACAGGAAAGGATGTCAAATATTTGAAGCTCATATGGAGGAATAATCTAATGATAAGGTGCCAATTATGGAGGACCATACAGTCCTAGAAGATTTTGAATATGTGTTCAAGGAGGTACCAGGACTACATCGAAAGAGATATATTTAGTTCTCTAAAAATTCGACGCCTAGAGCAACCCCAGTGTCAAAGACTCCCTACAAAATGAGTACACCAGAGATGAAGGAACTGCAAATTCAACTTGAAGAGATTCTGAAGAAGGGGTATATCCGTCCAAGTGTATCCCCTTGGGGTGCCCCAGTCTTGTTCATAAATAAGAAACATGCAACAATGAGGTTGTGCATTGATTTCAGACAGTTGAACAAAGTGACTATAAAGAACAAGTATCCTTTTCCAAGGATTGATGATATCTTTGATCAATTGAAGTATGAAAATATATTTTTGAAGATAGATCTCAGGTCAGGATACCATCAGGTAAGGATTAAAGAGGAATACATCAACAAGACCACCTTTAGAACAAGGTACATTCATTATGAGTTCACAGTGGTGCCATTTGGGTTATCAAATGCACCCGCTATTTTTATGTTCTTAATGAATGGCGTTTTCAGGGAATATTTGGATGAGTTTGTCATTGTCTTTCTGGATGAAATCCTTTTATATTCCAAGTCAGAATAAGAGCCTGAGCATCATCTGAGAATGGTGTTTCAAGTTCTAAGAGAGCATCAGTTGTATGAAAAATTGAGCAAGTGCTCCTTTTATCAAAACATAATTAACTGTTTGGGGTATATCATATCGAAAGAAGGGATAGCCATGGACCATGAAAATATTGAGACCATTAAAGGGTGGACATCACCTAAAAATGTAATAGAATTCAGATCCTTCATGGGTCTAGCTGGCTACTATATAAATTTCATTGCGGGGTTTTCAAGAATAGCTCACCCCATCACTTCCTTGCAAAGGAAGGGGAAGAAATTTCAATGGACAAAAGAATGTGACAGAAGCTTCCAACAATTGAAACAATGGTTAACCAGTGCTCCAATTCTGAAGATTGCAGATCCAAATGAAGATTTCGTAGTTTGCATAGATGCATGTAAAGAAGGAATAGGAGGAGTCCTCAACCAAAATGGTTTTGTGATCTGTTTTGAGTCCAGAAAATTGAAAGAGCATGAAAGGCTCTACGCCACTCAAGATTTGGAGTTGGAAACTATTGTACACGCTCTAAAGAAACATAGACATTAGCTCATGGGAAATAGGTTTGATCTTAGGACAAACCATCATGGTCTGAAGTATTTGTTTGATCAGCCTACATTGAATTCCAGGCATAGCAGATGGTTGGAACTCCTCTTTGAATATGAATTTGATATCAAGCACATCAAAGGAAAGGAGAACAAAGTGGTTGATGCACTCAACAGAAGAGTGCATGAACTGCATGCTACAACCATCATCATGTATCAAACAGATATTCAAGGAAGAATCTCTAATAATGTAAAAGTTGATTTGTAGTACGAATTGGTAACAACATTGCAGTAAGGTAAAATGCAGTAGAAGGTTGAAGATTTTGAATTGGGAATTGATGGAATTCTCTTGTATAGAAATAGAGTTTATGTACCCAACTCTTCTGAATTGAAGAGTGTGATTTTAAAATAAATGCACAATGTACCTTATGCAAGATGCCTAGGATATCAAAAAACAATTTCAACAGTCAGAAGCCAATATTATTGGCCAGGCATGAAGAAGGAAGTTGTTGAATTTATTGCCAAATGCTTAGAATGTCAAAAGGTAAAGGTTGAGCATAGACACCCAACTAGTTTTCTACAGCCATTAACCATCCCTGAGTGGAAGTAGGAAGTGGTGAAAATGGATTTCATCACAGGATTTCCCAGAACAAGCAAGCAACATGATGCAATCATGGTAGTAGTGGACAAGCTTACTAAAGATGCCCATTTTATTCCATTGAAGACCACTCACAAGGAAACTAACGTTGCTGATATCTATATGAGGGAGGTAGCACGAATGGACGGTATTACCAAGAAAATTGTGTCTGACAGAGACCCAACGTTTACCTCAAAGTTATGGAGAGGACTATTCCAGGGGTTCGAAACGAACCTAAACTTTAGCACAACCTATCACCCTGAGTCAGATGGACAAATAGAAATAATAAACCAAGTGATAGAAGACATGCTAAGGATGCATGTGATGGACAAACCATCTAAATGGGAAGATTATCTACACTTGGTATAATTTTCCTATAACAATGGGTATCAGGCATCAATGAAGATGAGTCCATTTGAAGCACTTTATGGAAGAATGTGCAACACCCAAATAAGATGGGACAATCTAGCTGATAGGGAAGTGGTTGGGTCAAAGTTTCTCAAGGAAATGGAAGAGAAAATGTTGAAGATTAAACATAATTTGAAGGTTTCCCAAGACAAATAAAAAATTTATACAGACAAAGGAAGAAACCACAAATAGTTTAAAGTGGGTGACTATGTTTTCCTGAAGGTAAAAGCCAATAGAAGTTCCCTGAAGCTGGGAAGTTGTTCCATTATGGCAACCAGATTTTGTGAACCCTTTGAAATCATAGAAAGGATTGGACGAGTAGATTATATTCTTTCATTCCCTGCATCCATGACTAGTCATAATGTATTTCATGTATCATTTCTCAAGAAGTATATACCTAATGTTAATCATGTGATTGACTGGAATATGATCCAGGTGGAACAAGAAGACGCTTTGCAAGTGCATCCTATGGTTCCATTATGAGTTCATTATGAGAAAAATGTACGGTCATTATGAGTTCACAATGGTGCCATTTGGGTTATCAAATGCATCCACTATTTTTATGTGCTTAATGAATGGCGTTTTCAGGGAATATTTGGACAAGTTTGTCATTGTATTTTTGGATGAAATCCTTTTATATTCCAAGTCAGAAGAAGATCCTGAGCATCATTTGAGGATGGTGTTTCAAGTGATAAGAGCGCATCATTTGTATGCTAAATTGACCAAGTGCTTGTTTTATCAAAACATAATTAACTATTTGGGGCATATCATATCGAAAGAAGGGATAGTTGTGGACCCTGCAAATATTGAGGCCATTAAAGGGTGGACATGACCTAAAAATGTAATAGAATTCAGATCCTTCATGGGTCTAGATGGCAACTATAGAAAGTTCATTGCAGGGTTTTCGAGAATAGCTCACCCCATCACTTCCTTGCAAAGGAAGGGGAAGAAATTTCAATGGATAGAAGAATGTGAAAGAAGCTCCCAACAATTGAAGAAATGGTTAACCAGTGCTCCAATTCTAAAGATTGCAGATTCGAATGAATATTTTGTGGTTTGCATAGATGCATGTAAAGAAGGACTAGGAGGAGTCCTCAACTAGAATGGGTTTGTGATATGTTTTGAGTCCAGAAAATTGAAAGAGCATGAAAGGCTCTACGCCACTCATGATTTGGAGTTGGAAACTATTGTACATGATTTAAAGAAACAGAGACATTACCTCATGGGAAAGAGGTTTGAGATCAGGAAAAACCATCATGGTATGAAGTATTTTTTTGATCAACCTACATTGAATGCCAGTCATAGAAGATGGTTGAAACTCCTCTGTGAATATGACTTTTATATGAAGCATATCAAAGGAAAGGAGAAAAAAGTGGTTGATGCACTCAACAAGAGAGTGCATGAAATGCATGCTACAACTATCATCATGTATCAGACAGATATTTAAGGAAGAATATCTAAGGCTGTAAAATTTGATTTGTAGTACATAGAATTGGTAACAAAATTGCAGCAAGCTAAAATGCAGTAGAAGGTTGAAGATTTCGAATTGGGAATTGATGGAATTCTCTTGTATAGAAATAGAGTTTATGTACCCAACTCTTCTAAATTGAAGAGTGTGATTTTAAAAGAAATGCACAATGTACCTTATGCAAGACACCCAGGATATCATAAAACAATTTCAGTAGTCAAAAGCCAATATTATTGGCCAGGCATGAAGAAGGAAGTTGCTGAATTTATTGCCAAATGCTTGGAATGCCAAAAGGTAAAGGCTGAACATAGACACCCAACTAGTTTTCTAAAGTCGTTAACCATCCCTGAGTGGAAGTGGGAAGTGGTGAAAATGGATTTCATCATAGGATTGCCAAGAACAAGCAAACATCATGATGCAATCATGGTAGTAGTGGAAAAGCTTATTAAAGCTGCCCAGTTTATTCCATTGAAGACCACTCAAAAGGAAACTAACGTTGTTGATATCTATATGAGGGAGGTAGCATGAATGAATGGTATTCCCAAGACAATTGTGTCTGACAAAGACCCAAAGTTTACCTCAAATTTATGGAGAGGACTATTCCAGGGGTTCGAAACGAACCTAAACTTCAGTACAACCTATCACCCTGAGTTAGATGGACAAATAGAAAGAGTAAAACAAGTGATATAAGACATGCTAAGGATGTATGTGATGGAAAAACCATCTAAATGGGAATATTATCTACACTTGGTAGAATTTTCCTATAACAATGGGTATCAAGCATCACTGAAGATGAGCCCGTTTGAAGCGCTTTATGGAAGAAAGTGAAACACCCAAATAAGTTGGGACAATCTAGCTGATAGGGCAGTGGTTGGGCCGGAGTTTCTCAAGGAAATCGAAGAGAAAATGCTGAAGATTAAACAAAATTTGAAGGTTTCCCAAGACAGACAGAAAATTTATACAGACAAAGGAAGAAACCACAAAGAGTTTAAAGTGGGTGACCATGTTTTCCTGAAGGTGAAAGCCAATAGAAGTTCCCTGAAGATGGGAAGTTGTTCCAAGTTGGCAGCCAGATTTTGTGGACCGTTTGAAATGATAGAAAGGATTGGACAAGTATCTTATATGCTTGCATTCCCCGCATCCATGACTATTCATAATGTATTTCATGTATTATTTCTCAAGAAGTATATACTTGATGTTAATCATATGATTGATTGGAATGTGATCCAGGTGGAACTAGAAGGCACTTTGCAAGTGCATCATGTGCACATACTAGATTGGTAGAGCAAGAAACTCCAAAATTGAGACGTAAAGCTAGTAAAGGTTCATTGGACCTGGTACGGTCCTGAGCATGGGAGCATGAAGATGCTATGCGGGCAGAGTACCCACATATTTTTGAACATTTTGGAAATCTTGTTGTTGTTGTGTAAAGAGTTGCACTGAGGATAGTGCAAAAATAAGGGGAGGGGATTGTAACACCCCAAGGCCGAGCCCCTGTTGAATTGTAATTATGCTTATAGTCTAGTGAGCCGAGTGGTTATAAGCTAAGAGAATTATGTGTTTATTAGGATGGTGAGTCAGATGCTAAGGCCAATCAGCCTGATTTTGTATATGTAAATACACACATATCATTAATAAAATTACATTGTTGCGTGTACACCCTCCACGAAGAAATATTTATGGGGGATTAAACTCCACTAGGTGGGGAAGGGGGTAAGTGTCTAGGAATAGGGGCTAAGCTAGTGGGCTTACCTCTAAAGGAATTATATTATATTATTTTTTCCTAGAATATAAGGTTTGATATAACCATGTTGCCCTAAGTTCCTAGGGGAAAGGGGGATGAGTTTTAAGTGGAGCTCATGCAACTTTAGGGAGACAAGTGTCAACCTGGGCACATGCAGTTTTAAGTGGGAAAGTCATATTTTTGGGGGTCCCACTCACTCACCGGTCTCATGATTCTCACGACTGTCACGATACTTCACCATTTCATTAGCACTCTCGCGAGGTTAGCCACCTAGGAAGAGAGCCATAATCCCTACTGATGCATGTGCCAGTGTAACTTGTAGGCACTAGAGTTGTCCTGGGTATTTCCTGTGAAGCCCGACAAACTTGTATTTTTCCTGAGTCGTGTTGTGTCGTAGCGGTTGGCGGTTTCTTCCAAAACAGTTTTGGATAAGCTTGGTTTGTTGTCATATTCTGTGTCCATACCCATTTTTTGTGGTTGACTTCACTTGTGCATTAACCAAATTTTTTTGTTGACATTACCTATGTCCATTTGACATAAGAGCTAAATTGAAGAAGCAGGTTGTCAGGCCTGTGAGAAACTCTCCCAGGTGAGAGAGCTTGCTGGGAAGTGAGTTCTCTTGGAGGGAGTTCCGTAGCAGCTACAATACTCTGAGACTTCCGGCCCAACCTGTTGTTGAAGCCCAAGGTAAGGGAGGTGTAGCAACCGATGGAATTGTATGAGCGAAGTTGTACCCTCCTGGGGTGGAGTAGGCGTGTGGGGAATGCGGGTCTGTGGGTTGTGGGTGTAAGTGGCTCCTGGGATAAAATATCCTTCCTGTTGTTCTGTGCAACTTCCTTGTTGTCCTTGCAAGCCTAGAATTCCCTTGCCTGGTGGAGTTTAGTCCCATCTCGGGGGTGACCCACTGCTGAGTGTGATGAGCAGCATGGTTTAAGGATGGGAGGTTCGTGGAAGGTCTGCACATAGTTGGTGGTCACCTATTAAAATATAAGTACCAATTCGTTGTTCGTTGTATGCTGTGTGTTTGTATTTGCATTATAATTAATGAGTATTGTCTATATATATATGTTGCATGTATGTGTTAATATGTCTTCTGCATGAACAAGTGTATGATTAGAGTATTGACGTCTGTTAATTTCATTATATAGATATATATTTATATGTGTGAATACCATATGTTATCTCTATCTTCCGGTTAAGTTTTATATGTGATTATTTCTGCAAAGTTACTCAGTGGCATGGCCTGGCCTATTTTTTAAGGCCAAGAATGTCACAAAAATGGTATTAGAGTATTAAAGGAAAAATCAAAGGTTGCTTCGGTAGCATTACTCGACCGGGGTCGACGACCGAGGGAAGTTACAGTTTCGACTACTGTTTCGACATAAAAGTGTAGAAAAGTTGTCTCTCATATGAAAAATTTTATCTTCTTCGTGACTTAGGTAGGAAGTGAATAAACAGAATCTCTAACTACTATGGCCTTGATTCAATCCCCCTCTATACAACAGGAGTAGGTCGAAAGAATTGAAGCAAAGAAAAAATATTCCTTCTGCACAAAGTCACCTCATGTAGTCATACTAGTTAAAAATGTCCAACCCCTCCAATATCAGGTTCGTGAAAGCCTTTTACAAGCCAAGCAACGCAACATCTCCAAAAATGCAAGCATCTCACCAAGGTTCAGATTCAACAAACGCTCTTCCATATCCCAAGGGAAATCAACGCAATAGAGACCATTTATTCCTAAGGGGGGAGGATTTATCTAGATGGATATCGGTGGCCACCTGGCCTATTCTAACTTGCTCACATGAAGTTTTCATCACTTGTAGTTATTTCCTAGATTTTTGAGTCCTAAACTTTCAGGTCATTTTGAGGCCCTAAACAACGTTTTTGGGGCTCGCTAAAGTCACATTGTAGACTAAGTTAGAGTGTGATGGAATAATGTGTAGTCCTCAGATAGACCTTTCCAACGGGCTATTGTGCGCCTAAAATGGAGATCGTATGCAATGTAGATTTTAACCTGGTACAATATTTACTGCAAATAGATTTTCAGTAAAAGAATAGAAAATATATAATAGAAAATACAAACATTACATAGATATTTTTCCCCTGGAAACCCAAACCGGGAAAACCAACATATTCTATATTCATTCATAGTGATACATTGTTTACAATACAATATACATATAGGAGCCAACGACATCCAAAACCCTAACCCAATGACTTGGATTAGTCAACAACCCTAATTCCTTAACTGGAAATAGAAAACCATCGGAAAAAAACCATGTGCCGAAAAACCACCCAAAATGCGACATGTTTCCCGAGGAAAAAAAATTGTTAGGGGAAGTGCCCCCGAACCCCCGTACGGGGGGCATTCGCCCCCACTACTTGTGTAAATAATATAACACATACCCAACATTCTCCCATTTGTTGTTTTCTTTGCATACAGGGGGTTACAGGGTTACATAGTCAACAATCCAAGCCAGAAATGCCCATGGATCCTCTACACAAAGAGAACTTATCAGTGATCATAGATTTTGATAATGAATCTGCAACATTCTTCAAAGTGTCCACCTTCATCAACAACACTTTCTTTTCTTCAACCATGTCTCTCACAAAGCGATATTGAATATCAATATTCTTTGTCTTTGAATGATAAGCCAAGTTCTTCGCCAGAAAAATTGCACTCTGACTATCACAATCTATCCTTATAGCTTGTTGTACAAACCCAATATGTGAACACAATATTTGTAACCAGACTTATTCCTTATTTCTTGAACCGGTCTCCTCAATACTGGAGTATGAGGATATTCTTCTTCTTTTTCACATTCCTCTATAGAGTCTGACTCATCATGCTATAATGGTAAATTGCTATACACACATACCTGGCCTTTGGCCCTCTTAGTTGCATTTTTTTCCAAAGCACTGCTGAGTTTCTCTTCTAAAAAACTAAACTTTTGAAGATGTACACACCTTGCTCCACTACTGGCTACGTACATACACTTGCTGCACCACTATATCCCGCGTACATATGCATGATGCACTACTACAGCCTGCGTATACTTGTAAGAGTTTCAAAAAATAAAAAGTTGCAAGGAATTCATTGAGATTACGGGCTATTGGGTAGTTTCCAAAGTAATCCACTACCTATAGCTTGTCACCCAACCGAATAACCATCCTTTTCCCATATAAAAGGAGGTTTTGGGGTCTCATTTTACATCTAGACATAATAATAGTGAAAATATGCCCATTTCACATCCCCTCCTTGCCCCAAGTAATTGAAGCCCTTTTGTGAGAATTGCCCCTGTATTTCTCAATTATCCCTTCTTCCTCCATTAGAAACCCATTCACTTCTCAAGAAGAGATCTGAAGGTTGAGAGGAGAAGCTATATAGAGGTGCACTTGGAGCTTGGTGAAGAGGAGCCCGGACCAGGTTCATGGAGTAGTAGCCGGATTTGGTTGTAAAAGGTATAATCATTGAGTTATCAATAAAGGAACTACTTTTACTGTCCCAAATCATGGTGTATTGAATGTTTTTATTGGTTTATGTTCTAACATCTAACCCTTACTTGTATATGAATTGCATGCTTGTAGGATTTTGTTTGTCTGTCTTTGAATGCATGCCAACCTTGGGAGGAGGTGTGCAGTCATCAAAGCTTTCAAGCACAAGAGGATCATCATCGGACACAAAGTATAGGTATAGTTACCCGATCCTTCTCATCTTTTCTTTTCTTGTATAGGTCTTGGGTATGTTTGGGGTAGTTATAGAAGTAGTTTAATTTTAGACGGTTTTTGATCTGCCTACATTATGAACCCTAGTGTAGTCATAGGGGGGTTTTCCCGCTAGAAGAATTGGCAACCATACTGGAGAAGCCTCTAGGGTTTTAGGGGATATTTTTTGGTGTTTGATTGGTTTTTGTACCTTTTGAGTTTTTGTTGAGTATGCTGAGTCTTTTAAGGGATTCTGGTCACCTTCAGGTGCCATACCAATTCTCCCTGCCATTTAAGTCTTTTTGTTTTATTTATTTTTTAAGGTATTACAGAGATGTACGCGCCCTACAGTGGGTCATACCATCTGTACATACGTGACCTGTCTAGTAAACAACCCACGTACATATGCAGGCTGTTGAAACGAAAGTAGTGTACATGTTTCAAGATTTTTTTTTGGAAAAGAGGCAACTAACCTCTTTCCTGATTGAAGTTTTACTTCTCAGGGTTTCTTGACAGAGTTCAGTCTCTATGTTTTTACAGTCACGGCTTGGGTTAGATGTCAGTTTGCATGTCTTTTGAATATTTCTTGTGTTTACTTCTAAAAAGGTTTTAGGCGAGTCTTTGAGTTTTTGATCGGCCTATTTGGTGTCTTTAGTGACTCCCTGTGATCTGCAGTGGGCAAAGCTTGGTTTCATTCTTGTCTTGTTTTTTCTTTCCTCCCTTTCATTTGCTGTAAAGAAAAGAGAAAAAAAATATTGATTTCAAGTTTTTCTTGTTTGAAGCATTTAAAAAAAAAAAAATTCTTAGTTTGGTTAAGTAGTTGGAGTTAGTTATTTTACTTCATAGGAAAAAGAGTTCATTTTTTAATTTCTTTACTGATTTCTTAGAACTTAAGTAGCTTGTATTCAAGTGAAATTTCGTTTTAGGTCTTCTTTTTAAAGATCTTGAAAAAGTTAGTTATGAAAAAGTTGGTTACAAAGAGTTAGTTGTAAATATTTATTGTTAACTAGAAGTAATTTTTCTTTCAGAGTTTTGTTTATTTCTCCTCTTTTTGTCTCTCATAAACATCACTAGTTTCATTGCCATATCCTTTGAGTTAAACAAGACATTTAAAACAAACGCTAAATATAAAATTAATTGGAATTTTATGTTTATAGGGTTAATCAACTAGTTTGGGGTTAGAGCCTTGAATTAGGTTGGAGAGGAAATGCTTCAAGGATTTTAAACATGCATGAGAGTCAGTGCTAGGGAGTGTTAAATTCCAGGGATGTGAAATTTATCCGAGATCCCCCTCTAACACAGGGTCTAAACATGAGGTCGTGTGAGGAAAGGAAGCAGAGATAACCCCTCCAAAGTTGGAATAAACGTAGTGGGGAACACATATTGAGGATCTGTTGTGGTATACTATTGCTTGCATTTTCCTACGGAACTTCGTGGACCTCGAATCCATTCGAGATTCTTAGTTGTATTCCAGGCCACTTGCTTTCGATACCCTCGGTAAGTTTCAAACTTCTTATTCTACTCATTGCGGTCCACCTGACTGTAGAATGTACCCACTTGGTGATTGTTCACGATCTGGAAACCTAGTTTCCTGTTTTATATGGACTTACATAGGGGACTGCGGGGGTATACCATAGTACCTAGGGAAAACGTCGGGTCACACTTCGCAGAGTATACCTGGAGGATTCTTCTATGTTCAAGTTGCACTTATACCTTTAAGTTGCTCTAGTGTTGGCTGGCATAACTGTTCTTCCAACTAGAAAGTGATTTGTTTGATTTATCCCATAGGAATTTTTCTAGTGAGTGCTTGGTTTTAAAAATATAGTAAAATCCTTACTATGTCATTGATATTTTCACACAGTGGAAGATCAAGAGCTCCGTCGGTTGCATTAGAGCCACCACTGCCACTGTTATGGAGAAAACTTGACCATCAAGGTTCTTTTGAAACAACCGGGCCGTAGAAAAATGTGTCTAACCCTGTTTCGAGAGGAGAATACTCGGCTCTGGAGGAACTCACTGTTTCTGACCTTGTTGCAGAATATCTCGTGCAAGCCAATCCTTGATCACTGACTTGTCGGTGCCAATCTTAGTATAAGTTGTCCCTCCAAGGGTGACACCCTACGTGTTAAGAACCAAATATCAATATAGCATAGAAAAACCTCAGAAAAAGTACTCAACGCCTTGAAAAAAAGATAATTTCAGATAATAAGCCTCTTCGAGGGGGCAACCTCCTTTTACCCCACTTAAAATGTTCAAGTACAAGATGATTCAAAATGAAAATGTCTCATTGGTATATATAGGAGACTAGGAGGTATAATTACAACTAATGGCCTAAAGCCGACATAATTAAAATAACATTACTACTATAATATGCCCCAATTAAGGGGTAATGAGCCAATATTAGGGCTTAACATGCCCCTCCCCCTTGAGACAAGTGTTGTCCGCAATGCTTGAGTAACTCTGGATGCTTCTGTATAAAAGACTCATCTTCCCAAGTGGATTCTTCAGCCCGTAGTTTCCTCCATTTAATGAGATACTCTGAAATGGATCTATTCCTCAGCTGGCGAATTCTTGTGTCAGTGATGGCTTCAGGCTCCAATATCATTTTTCCTTCCTCATCAAGTTTTGGCAATATAGTTTGAACTGGAATCTTTTCGCCTATAACCTTCTTTAATCATGAAACATGGAAAATTGGGTGTACTCGTGAAGATGTAGGCAGCTCCAATTTGTATGCCATAGTACCAATCTTTTGCAACACCTTATAAGGGCCATAGTACTTTGGTGATAATTTATTATCCTTCTTGGCTTGTTTGAGGGACATATGTTTGTATGGTTGTAGTCTTAAAAATACCCAATCGCCCACTTCAAAACTTCTTTCACTACGATGTTGATCTGCTTGTTGTTTCATGCGATTTTGTGCCATGGTCAGGCTATCCTTTAAGATTTGGAGAACTTGTTTTTGATTCTCGATGTGATCTTCCACTGCTTGAACCTTAGATTTTTATTTTAGAGAAGAAGTGATGGAAGGAGGGTGGTATCCATAAAGTGCCTTAAATAGTTTCATTTTTGTTGTAGTATGAAAGGAAGTGTTATACCACCATTCTGCCAAGGGTAACCATTTGAACCATTATGTTTGTTTATTAGAGACAAAGCAACGAAGGTATCCTTCCAGACATTTGTTCACTATCTCGGTTTGTCCATCAGATTGAGGATGATAGGATGAGCTATGAGCCAATTGAGTACCCAAACAAGAAAATAATTATGTCCAAAAAT
>ML778138.1:879876-894081 GCA_009831015.1 Picea engelmannii | reverse complement strand
CAATGGGGATTAATCCAATAACAATAATAATAATAATGACATGATTAATCCACAATGGGGATTTAATCCAATAATAATAATGACATGATTAATCCACAATGGGGATTTAATCCAATAATAAAATAATAATAAGAATGTTCTTCTTAGTTACATTATTTCAACATGTAGAGCCTTTTAGATTCATATTTTGCACTTTCTGTTCATGTTTTATAATTTGTTTTTCTATTAGTTAATCCTAGTCGCGATGGCTGAAGATAGGATAGTAGGATTCGTATGTAGTAAAATTGGTTTTGAAACATTTGGGTACTGGGACTTGTGGATTATTTAGTTGCAGAGAAAATTGTGAAGAATCTCTAGAGATTTTGATTAATGTTACTTTTGTTAAGGTTTAAGCTATTATTAGAGTTCTTTTCATTTCACTAGATAACAATAGCATAATATAGGATCACTGAGAAATACACAATCACAAGAGACACATCATTTATCCTGGGAAACCCTCATGGGAAAGAAAACCCAACAAAACTTCCTTATTATAGATAGCCAATACAATGCCAAGAGATAACTCAACAAATATAGAAAGTCCTCTCCCAAGAATGCGCCTCTCTCTCTCTCTCTTTTCTCCAACTGCAACTCCGAAACTTGCTCCTCAATCAACAAGTGAGTGTATGTCTAAATGAGGCGCTAGCCTCCTTATTTATACAATTTTGGCACATGTGGAAGTGTCTCTTCACTAGCATGGCCGACTTCTTCTTCTGGGTGGTTATAACCACCATTAATATATTCTCGGGCCTCTTTAATATATTCTGGGGCTGACTTCTTATTCTGTCTATTACAATTATACTTTAACCAATCCGCAAAAGGGGATTTGGTCTTTTAAAATAGCCGGCATGATCAATCCGCAATAGGGGATTGATCTAATGAATAATACCACAATAATAATTAGAATACACTTTGCAGTTACATTATTTCAACACTCCCCATTAACAAACAAGGTATTCTACAACAACATTAGGCGAGAGAGAGGACAACATTATCAACAACATCTGGTGGGTGAGAGGACAACATCATCAATATCATCTTGGAACACCGACTAGCGTATCTATAAATCATTGGCACTTTTTCTCATCATCAACATAGCACAAAGGTTGGAGCATCATCAACACATCAAGGAGCTGGAGTAGCATCATCATCCTCATCGGTATGAGGCTAAGGTAACATCATCATCATTTTCAACATTAAAGCTGAAATAATATCATCATCATCATCTTCAGCAAGGACTCAGGAGCTGAAGTGGCATCATCATCATCATCTTCAGCAAGAGGTTGAAGTGGCATCAACATCATCATCTTTAGCAAGAGGCTGAAGTGGCATCATCATCATCAACTACATCGACATGGATTAGTATAACATTAATACATCCTCATCATCAATAACAACACAAGGCTGATACAACATCAAAAGCAACAATATCACAACACAAAGGCTGGCAACACATCATCATAGTACGAGGATGGCAACACATCACAACAATTAAGTTGGCACATCATCACAACAATTAAGTTGACACATCATCACAAAAATTAAGCTGGCACACCACACAACAATTAAGCTGGAAAACACCACACAACAATTAAGCTGGAAACACCACAACAATTAAGCTGAAATCATAACACAACAATTAAGCTGGAAACACCACAACAATTAAGCTGGAATCACAACACAACAATTACGCTGGAATCACAATACTAGACTGGCTTTACGTCACAACCATTAAGATGGAATCACAATACTAGGCTGGCTTTACATCACAACACTTAAGCTGGAAGCATAATACTCGGCTTGCTTTTCATCACAACAATTACGCTGGAAGCACAATACTTGGCTTGCTTTTTGTCACAACAATTAAGATAGAAGCACACTACTTGGCTTGCTTTTCGTCACAATAATTAAGCTGGAAGCACAATACTCGGCTTGCTTTTCGTCACAAAAATATACTGGAAGCACGGTACTAGACTGGCTTTACGTCACAGTAATTAAGATAGAAGTACAATACTAGGCATATCTCAACACAACAACTAAACTGGCTTTACGTCACAACGATTAAGTTGGAAGCACAATACTAGGCATATCTCAACACAACAACTAGAATGACTTTACGTCACAACGATTAAGCTGGAAGCACAGTACTAGGCATATCTCAACACAACAACTAGATTGGATTTACATCACAACGATTAAGATGGAAGCACAATACTAGATATATCTCAACACAACACTACTCCCCCTTTAAAGGGAGGTCATTTTGGACTATACCAAGCTTATCTCGAAAGTGCTCAAACTTTACACGAGATAGAGGCTTGGTCAATACATCGCCAACTTATTCATCCGTGCTAACATATTGGAGCTTTATGGCTCCTCTCTGCACCATGCCACGGATGTAATGATATCAGATCTCTATGTGCCTCAACTTGTCATGAAATACAAGATTTTTTGTCATCTTTATGCAGCTTTGGTTGTCACATAGGATCGTGGTTGCTTCCATCTCTAGGTCAAATGGACCGATCAACAACTTTCGAAGCCATATAGCTTCGCAGCTGGCAGAACACGCAACAATGTATTCTGCTTCTGCTGTACTAAGAGAGATGTTAGATTGCTTCCTACTCTGCCATGAGATCATGGCTAATCCCAAATTGAAACAACATCCTGAAGTGCTCTTCCTGTCAGAGACACTTCCAACCCAATCTGAATCAGTGTATCCACTCAATGTGAAATCATGATCTCCATCATAACTGAGACCACAATCTAATGTACCTTTAGGGTACCTCATCACATGTTTTGCAACAACTAGGTGAACATGTCTGGGTTCTACCAGAAACTGACTCAAGGTGCTCATGGCAAAACAAATATTTGGTCTGGTGTTCGTCAGGTACATCAACGATCCAATGATCTGTCTATACAATGTGGCATCAATCAATTATGACGAAGTGTCGACCAATAGCTTCAACTTCGTTTCCATGGGTGTATTCATGGACTTGCACTCTAACATGTCGAATCTCTTCAGGATTTCGACTCCATACTTCCCTTGGTTAAGGAAGATCCTCTCTGGACTCTTCCATATAACCTCAAGACCTAAGAAATAATGCATTAGGCCAAGGTCTTTCATCTCAAATTCTGAAGCGAGCTTCTTCTTACATTCGATGATGAGATTTTCTTCTCCAGTTAAGAATAAGTCATCCACATACAACAACAATATTACTGGCTCATCGTTCATAACCTTGAAGTAGAGGTTAGAATCTGCTTTACTCTTGGTAAATCCTAAGCTCGTCAGAAAACTGTTTATCCTGCCATACCAAGCTCTAGGAGCTTGCTTCAATCCGTACAAATCCTTCTTCAACTTGCAGACATGAGACTTCTTGTCTTCAACTTCAAATCCTCGAGGTTTCTCTATATACACTTCTTCTTCGATGACACCATTTAGGAAAGTTGTCTTTACGTCCATCTAGTGTAACTTCCACTTCATCTTAGCTACAAGGGCTATGATGGTTCCGATCGAAGTGTATCTGGCTACAGGAGGGAATGTCTCTTCATAGCCAATGCCTTCCTTTTGAGAAAAACCACGAGCGACAAATCTTGCTTTATACTTCTCAATACTTCCATCAACAACATGTTTTATTTTGAAGAGCCATTTGGAAGATACCACATCTTTTCTCTTCGGTCTGGAAACTATTTCCCATACATCATTCTTTATTATGGATTGGTATTCCTCTGTCATGGCATATGCCCATTCTTTCTTCTTAATGACTTCTTCAAATAAAGTAGGCTCATTTTCTAGGAGATCACACATCAAAGCCATATAGCTGGAGAATGGCTTAGGTCTCTTCACCTATCTCATGGTTCCTTCGGGAACACCATAATTCTCTCCATATTGAATAATCTCTCTAGCCCAAGCTGGCTTTCTCTTATGGGAGATCGTCATATGAGGAGGTTCTTGAAATTCTATTATGTCATGATCTTCTAGAATTTCCTCATCAGGGGAAGTTATGACTTCCCTCACTAGTTCTGCAACTCTGGGAACCTCCCTCACCGATTGTGCAACTCTGGGAGCTACAGGTTCCTCTTCATATAGTTCTTCAAGCATATTCTTGATTTCTTGAGTGTTGCATCTTCATCAAAGGTCACATCCCTGCTGATCTCTTACAGGGTATACTTGGTGTTGCATACCAAGTCTAAATATGAAAGACTGAGTTAGGCTTCAAATGAGGTCTGCTTCATGTTCTAATGTTCGGTCATCTTTGGATCCTTCTGCTCCTTTCAATCAATCTTCATATGAGATACTCCGAATCTCAAGAGATAGCTTCTTCTTCATCTTCTTTGGTGCAAGAGTGTATATGGTCATGTACATAGTCTGCTTCATGTCTCATATAATATGTTGCCTTCTGCAACCTTCACTATAGCTTTCTCAAGGTTATCACCTGTGACCTGAAACAAGGTCAACAAAACCACAAGCAAGAATAATATCCTTTTGATAATAATAGATAAAGAAATAGCACAAATAATCATCATAGTAGCTCCTTTAGAGCTATCATTCCTGGCTTGTCTGAAGCAACGATAAAAAATAAGAGATACATTATGAAATGAGGTCAACACTCTTATAGTGTTGTGATCGAACATTCCTCCATGGAAACCTGGAACTAACACATGAGGTTTCTCCTAGAGGAGGTGTTAGTTGTATTAGGCAAATGATTACATTAAGTATTTACCTCTATATGCTCACATGCTACCAAGTATAATACTTTACAAAGACTACTATCTCAACTATAGTGGTTACTTGTAAAGGGGTAGTCATCAATTTTTCATGTATACCTTTGAACCTGATCAACTTGATTAATCAAACCTGGAGCCTTGTCCTCAAGAATGAGTGTGCTTGCTTTTCTTCCAAGTTTCCTTCACTCAAGATGACGAGTGTTTTCTTCAACCTGTCTTATGTACTAAGACAATATTCTATCTTGACAGAAGGTTGAATTAGAGGATAAACTCTATGATCTCAACTTTTAATCCATCTAATACCTTGACTCATATTTTGACCAAAGGTTAGAATGATGGTCATAGCTACAACATGCAACACTGATCAAAATAATGTCATAACAAAGACATGCATATCGGAATAATCACACCTGGGTTGCATCATTCCTTTGAATGTGTTGGATCTTGAGATCCTTCTGGATCTATGGCAAGAGATTCCTTCTCCTGCAAATACCCTTTAAAGCTTAACCGTTTAAACATGTGTGAGTACATACCTCTGACGACATTTGTAGGTAGAGGCACGATCTGGTAGCAGTGGTAATGACCACCAACTCTTAAGAACTTCAAGGGTGACTGCAACTGGTACTATAGCTGCAACTGCAACTGGTTCTGAGACTGCAACTGCAACTGCAACTTAGGGTTTTATGAGGAAACCCTAATTTTTCAAACTTCAAATTTTGAAATTCTGATCCAAGGGATAGATGTGCTAAGCTGAGGTGAGTAAGCTGGTGTAGTCAGATTTTTGAAAATCCAACTTTTACCCCCTCAAACTTGACCAACGGATTTCTGGACTAGTGTTGTTGGTTTTCTGGTACTCTGGTTTTCTGGTACTTTGTGAAAACTAGGGTTTCACTTTCCAGGAGATTTAGCCACTGAAAAGTTGCGATGAGGATGCCAAAGTGATCCTTGAGGAAGGGCACACTTTTCTAGATGGTTTTGGGGCTGAAATACTTCTTCAATAAAAAGCCCTAATTTGCATGTACGACAACCGTGACGTTTTTCACTTTTTCCTGTGAAAGATGCTCTCTTCAGCTTAGCTCTAATACCATGTTAAGGTTTAAGCTATTATTAGAGTTCTTTGCATTTCGCTAGATAACAATAGCATAAGATAGGATCACAGAGAAATACACAATCACAAGAGACACATCACTTATCCTGGGAAACCCTCATGGGGAAGAAAACCCAGCAAAACTTACTTATTATAGATAACCAATACAATGCCAAGAGATAACTCAAACAAATACATAAATTCCTCTCCCAAGAATGCGCCTCTCTCTCTCTCTCTCTCTCTCTCTCTCCAACTGCAGCTCCGAAACTTGCTCCTCAATGAACAAGTGAGTGTATGTATAAGTGAGGCGCTAGCCTCCTTATTTATACAATTCTGGCACGTGTGGAAGTGTCTCTTCACTGGTAGGGCCGACTTATTCTTCTGGGTGGTTATAACCACCTTTAATATATTTTGGGGCCTCTTTAATATATTATGGGGCCGACTTCTTATTTTGCCTATTACAATTATACTTTAATCAATCCGCAAAAGGGGATTTGGTCTTTTACAATAGCCGACATGATCAATCCGCAATAGGGGATTGATCTAATGAATAATACCACAATAATAATTATAATACACTTTGCAGTTACATTATTTCAACAACTTTATCATTTAATGACTAATCTACTAGCTTGACAATGACTAATCTACTAGCTTGACAGGGCCAGAATGACGAGGTTGCAAATCATGTTGGCACATAGACAATCCCAATGTTGTGGGTGGTCAAGCCCAGGGTTCAGTTTTGAAACCAGTCTCTAATACCATGTGTAAGACCTTAAATTCAATTTAGTTCACTGTTTTCCTTTCTTGATTTTCTTTCTACCAGTGTAATAATCGACAACAACATGATAATCAACAACATACTAACAACATAACAACATACTAACAACATAATAACATCATACTAAAAACATAATAACATCATAATAAACAACAACAATATAATGACAACAGATCACTAGTAAAATCCATAAAGTATCTACCTCAACTTGTAGCTTAGTTGATTTAGCCCCTTTCCTGGTTGTTGATGATCCTGCCCAATTGTCCAAACTGAATATTAACCTCCCAACCAACTATGAACAACCTCTTCGGCTCCCTAGCTCCAGGAATCTTTGTGGTTTCCTGGCCCACGAGCCCAAAATTTCCAACAACAACAGTGCCCTATGAGAGTTTCCAAAATGCTATGTTCTCCCAATTTTCCTCCTCCTCCTTCACCTCTTCCAGAAATTTCCAATGCAAAATGAGACTTCTCTCCAAGTCCCCTCCTCTCTTCCTTATCCTCCTCTTTCAAATCCCCCTCATTAATTTCTCAACAACCTTATCCTCCCATTAATTCCCCCAACAACCTTATCCCCCTATTAATTACTTCACCCACCCTTTAATAATGAAATAATAAAAGTATGATTTAATATATTTTAATAATTAATTAAAGTTAAAAACAAAAAAACTATGATAAAAATTAATTGATTTGGGTTGTTACAGCTAGCAAGCTTACATCAATGGATCTTTGTAACCTAGAAATTGAAGATTAAAAAAGAGGCATTCATATACATGTCTGCTCAATAGTTTTGTACAGTGGAGTTTGATATATCCAAAGATAGGGACCTCAACCTCAACTCAAGGTCACGGTTCTTGGAAAGGACTATTATGTGCATCAAGCCATGGTACCCAACCTTTATCCCCTCTTTGGACTCTCTCAATCTGGGCAAATATCCCTAACTTTTGTTTTCACTTTTGTACTCTTAACACTTTCATGGGAGTAGGAAATGCCATTGGAAAGTTCCACTTCTAAAGTATAGACACAAAGTGGAAGCACATCACCAAATTTACCTGCAATTTGTGCAAATATGGATTTCTCCAAAGGATTTCCTACCAAGATTAAGCTAGTTGTTAAAGGCTAAATTTGTTTGCAACCAACAAGTACCGTTGGAGGAATTTCAATTTCCAAGGTAAAGTGAATGGTAGGTTGGATACAAATTTGAATTTCAAGGATGAGGTGATGAGTTTGGGTTGCTTACTATCATACTTTTCCATTAATATTTAATAAGACTTGTAGGAAATGGGAGAATATTTATTGTTTGTCATTGTGTCATAATCTTTTAAGGAACATCTATTGAAAGTGGAATGCCATGTGAACTTAAGGGATTTGATATTTTTATTAATCCTTCCACTTTTGAAGGAACGTTTATTGAAAGTGGAAAACCATGCAAAGGTATATATTTAATTGGAGAGTACAGTTTGTGCACTACCTACAATTTCTGCAACTGGTACGATCAATCTATGCACTACAAAGTCAAATGACAATATAGGGTTTCACATAAAGGAGAAGTCGGCTATGACAAATGCCAATAAGGGGAAGAACATTGATCTACTAATTCTAATTCAGTCCATGTGATTCAAATTATTTTTTAGAGTCTTCATCGTGATCTAAACTGTCCTTAACATGTTCCAACATATTTTTCCTAGTTTACTCTTGCTTTACTATTACTCTTATTATAGGGGGTAAGTTCAAAGAGGAAACCATAATCCATTAATTGGAGTTTGATGCCTAAAACAGATAGCTAAACCTATTGTGGAATATTTTATTAGGACCATTCACCATATGTTGCATTTTATTTTAGGGAGTCTGGTTTTCCTGGCATCAAGTAAAGCAAGTTGAAATATTTTTTAAACAACATTTCCTTATATTTGGATTCAACTGCCACTCCCTTGATTGTTTTAAACATTTCTTTCCTTCTATTTGGATTCTACTACCACTCTTTTATTTTTATTAAAATTGCATGCAACCGAAACCAAAAAAGAATCCCTACATGTTGTATATTTTATTCATAACAAGTGTTTAGTTGGCAAATGATAATTTCCTTACACATAATTATTTATTTATAACATTAGTAGAATCAATATGGTTGAAGTGTAATCATTTTAAAATTATGCTTGAAAATAATATAATGATTAAATATTCAATTTTTTCAAATGTATAATGTGAAAAAGTTGACTATTTAAAAACATTTTTAATAATAATAATCAATTAAAAATAAATTGTTTTCTTCTATAATATTACTTAGTAATATAGACTAATATATGGTTATAATGGGGAAGCCATAATATATTTTTTGTTGTTGCAATGGCCCATCTCGTCACTTCCTCTACTGTAAGGATACCACAAGATCCTCAGGTTTGTTTCATTAAGGACCCCCACATCGACTTCTCAAAGCCAACTAGTTCATTCCCCTCCAAAAAAAGCCTTCAACCCTACATCATATGAAGCCATTAAAAGATGTGGTGAAGTCTAGCATGTAGGTTGAAGCACCTAAGAGTTAAGCTCTATCTCCTCAAAGGTGAGTCCATGTGGCATGGGAAGCTCTTGCCCCTTCGATCCTTAAAGATCTAGGTGATGTAGACTAGATCAAATTATTTCACATCCATAGACTCATTAACAAGGTTAATGCTCTTTGGATAAAGCTAGCAAAATTACATTAATGGATGTGTACAACCTAGAAAATGAATATTTAGGAAGATTAATTCATATGCATGTGCACTAAAGAGTATTTTGTAGTGGAGTTTGATATATCCAAAGTTAGGGACCTCATCCTCAACTCAAGCCCATGGTTCTTGAGAAGGGCTAGTCTACACATGAAGTCGTGCTTCCAAAACTTTAACCCCTCTACATAGTACCTCTCCATCTAGGTTAGGATCACTAACCTTCCTCTTCAATTTTAGAGTAGTAACACTTTTACAAGAGATAGGAAATGCCACTAGGAAGTCCACTTATAAAGTACAGAGACAATGTTGAAGCACATCACCACATTCCCCCACATTTGATCTAGATATGGATTTCTTCAAAGAATTTCCATCTAAGATTAAGTTGATGGCTAAAGACAAAACTTGTTCGCAACCCACGAGTATACTTGAGGCATTTCAATTTCCAAGGTAAAGTGAATGGTATGTTGGTGACACATTGGAATCTCAAGGATGAGATGACGAGTTCAAGTTCCTTACTGTCCTTCTTTTCGATTAATATTTAATAAAAATTGTAGTCAATGGGTGAATATTTATTGTTTGTCCTCTTGTCAAAGTCTTTTGAAGGAACATCTATTGTAGTAGATGGGACAATATTTATTGTTAGTCCTCGCACCAAAGTTTTTTGAAGGAACATCTATTGTAGTAGATGAGAGAATATTTGTTGTTTATCCTCATGCCAAAGTCTTTTGAAAGAACATCTATTGAAAGTGGGATGCCATGTGAATTCAAGGTATTTGACTTTTATTAACCATTCCACTTTTGAAGGAACATCCATTGCAAGTGGGAAGCCATGTGAAGACATACAATTAATTAGAGAGTACAATCCATGTACTATCCAATTTCTGCAACTTGTACGACCAATCCATGCACTACAAAGTCAAACACCAATCAAGGATTTTAGATAAAGAAGGAGAAGAGGACCACAACTAAAACCAAGAAGGAAAAGATCATTTATCTAACAATGTTAATTCGGTCCATCTTGTTCAAATTCTTTTTTTAGTCTTTATTGTGACTTTGAACTATCCTTTGATGTGATCCAACATATTTTTCCTAGTTTAATATTACTTTACTATTACTCTTAATGTAGTGTAGGGTAGGGTTAGGTTAATGGGTAAGCTCAAAGAGGAAACTGCCGTCCATCAATTAGACTTTGATGCTTGAAACCAATAATTGATGCTTGAAACCAATAGCTAAATCCATTGTGGAATATGGAATTCAAACCATTCACAAGTATGCCATACATGACACTCTATTTCAAAAAATCATGTATTCCTATCATCAAGTAAAGCAAGATGAAATATTTTTCAAACAATTTTTCCTTCTATTTGGATTCATCGCCCCCTACCTTTATTTTTATTAAAATTGCAAGTAATTGAAACCAAAAACACATTCCTTTATGGTTACTTTGCAAATATTTTTTCATAACACATAATTTTTTCAAATGTCAATAGAAATAATATTATTGAATTGTAATCGTTTTAAAATTATGCTAAAAAATAATATAGTAATTAGATATTCATTTTTTTTCAAGTGTATAATGAGATACATATTTAATTAACGAAAAAAGTTTTTTTTTTCTTTAATAATACTTATTAATGCTTATATATGGAGAAAATGTTAAAGCCCTAGTTTCTTCTCTTTTGTTGCAATGTCACTTCCTATGGTGTAAGGATACCCACAAGATCCTCACATTTGTCTCGTCAAGGATCCCCCATCAACGTCTCAAAGCCTAGTAATTTAGTTGCCCTCCAAGAAGAGTCTTCAACCCAACTACATGTGAAGTCATTCAAAGAGGTGGTGATGTCCAACCTATAGGTTGAAGCATCTCCTATTCAAGTCCTATCTCCTCAAACATAAGTCCATGTGGTTCAAGAAGCTGCTACCCCTTTTATCCTTCTCGGTTTGAATGATATAGACCAATCTAAATTCTTTCATTGTCATAGACTCATCAAAAGGTTTAATGGTCTTTGGATGAAGCAGGAAAACTTACATCAATGAATCTTTGCAACCTAGAAATCAAAGATTCAAAAATAGGTGTTCAAATACTACTGCACTAAAGAGTTTGCCTTCATGCCAAAGTCTTTTGAAGGAACATCTATTGTAAGAATAATATTTGTTGTTTTTCCTCATGCCAAAGTCTATTGAAGGAACATCTATTGAAAATGGGATGCCATGTGAACTTAAGTGATTGGATATTTTATTAATCATTCTACTTTAGAAGGAACATTTATTGAAAGTGGGAAGCCATGTGAAGGTATATATTTAATTGGAGAGTATAAGTTGTGTGCACCACTTGCAATTTCTGCAACTTGTATGATCAATCTATGCACTTCAAAGTCAAAAGACAATTGAGGGTTTCAAATAAAGCAAAAGAAGACCATGATTAACACTAGGAAAGAGAAGAGTATTGACCCACTAACCCTAAACTGACCCATCTAGTTCAAATTCTTGTTTTAGAATCTTCACCATGATTTTGAACTACCCATGACATGCTTTAGCTTATTTTTCCTAGTTTAATATTACTTTACTATTACTCTTATTACAACACAAGGTTGGGTTATTACTTTACTATTACTCTATTACTACACAAAGTAAGGTTGGGTTAATGGGTAAGCTCAAATAGGTCTCATAACATTGTTGATGAATTTCCTCATGTTCTTGGGCTTAAGTCATGCATTTCCTACATAAAATTACCATGATGAAAACTCTCATCAACACCACCATACCTCTTTAACCATCTACAAATTTTACAAGAGGAAGGAATTCCTCAACACCACAAAACTAGATATGGCAACTCGTCTTTTATTAGAGAGGATGCTTAAGGTGCACAAGTGGTCACATACTATGGTTGTGAGTATTAAATTAGTTTCAGTGTGCAAAATCCACAATAGATGGGGGAAAAGGGTGAATATATATATATATATAACAATGATTCATGGGTGGATGGCAAGGATTTGGTGTTATTTCCAACTTCTACAGTGGAGGTCATTTGGTATATAGATGTAAATGCACAATGCTTGAGATATCTATGCAACTTTTGATAGCACATGAAGGAAGCCTCATTAGTTTAAACCATTAATTAATGCAGGTAGGATCGCATGAGCATACCTTTGCACATGAAAAAATATGACCTTAATCCAAAATGGTATCTAGCAAATCCCGCAAGAGTTACTCTTATTGGTGATCTTGAAATGAGGATAGATATGGTGGAGGGTGCAAAAATTCAAGAATAATTAATGCAAATTAGAGGTCTCTTTGGCACCTTCAAGAACATTGATGAGATGATGGACTTCAAAGATTTAGATTTGGATGTCATGCTTTGGTTGGTTGAAGATTCATGGAGATGGAGATTCAAAGCTCGAACAACTTGCTATTTGCTTGTTATCCCAAATTGTTGCTACTTTATCCACAATAGAGAGAGTTTGGTCCATTTATAATGTCATCTACTCTATTAAGAGAACAACCTTAACACAATAGAGAGGGATTGGTCCACTTGTAACTTCGTCTACTTTATTAAGAGAAACAAATTTACCTCTAGGAAATTAGAGATGTTATTTACATTGCATAATGCATTGCATCTTTGACATGATAGGGTGTCGATCTAAATGATGGTGCACATATAAATAAAAAAAAAGTTGATGAGGTGCAATAGGGCTTGGTGTCAATTTTCACATGCAACTCTATGTGACTAATTCTAGATCTGAAAATTGCTTCCTAGTGATCTAACAATAAACCCTAATTGTTGTCACTAAACAATTTACACTGAAATTATTGACTGAAAATATATGAATGGAAACAACAAGATCATAGATGAATCATCAATACACATGAAACACAAATTTCATGTTCTGTAACCTAGTTAATTTCAAAAATTATGAGGGGAAAACCATCCCTCCCTATCAATAATTTCACCAAAATTTGAGGACAACCTTGTCTAATAATCTGTTGCAAACCGTCTGCATGGTTCACTGACATCACTTACACTACTGCTCACGTTAGCCTATACAGACCTGCTCCTACTCATAAAACCTTGTATGGATGTACACGATTCACCTTACTTCATCTCGCATACATACTGTAGAAATTCCAGGTCCTATCAGCAGTCTTCTTGGTCTGTCTTTGACCAAGCTAAGACACTAAGTTTCTTGCTGTCCCAAATTTAATTTTCTGCTGTTTTATAACAACCAACAGTAAGTTTTGTTTTGCTGATGTGCTATGGTTGTTGTCAATGATTGGGTGCCCTTGCAAGTAGTTTTTATGTTAGATAAATTACATTTATACTTCCCAATAAACAACAACACACCTACTCTATCTTATATGCTGAAATATGGACAGAAATAAGAGCTTCTAACAGCAACTAAAATGCATGTGTAGACACAGGTATTTTTGGTCACATGACCTTGGATAAAACCCCCCCGAGGAAAACCAGTTTTGAGATATGATGTATATATGAGGTAGAGCAATAATCTAATACAGTAAGTACAATACAATAAGAACCTGGTACAATAGAAACTCCAGAATGAAGAAGTTTCCAAGCTCAAACTGCCAGAAGGAGAAATGTATGGTGCGCCCCCTCTGAAATTGCCAGATCTGCTCCAGAATCCAACTGAGATGCCTGATAGTAAAACCCCTCCACAAGAATGACTGTCCTGCTGCTCTGGTCACTATGCAACTGACATCAATGAAAAATGATGGCTAGAAATCCCTCCAGGTGACAAACAGCCTGCCAAAGCCATGCACCCTCCTCTGCTGAAGAATCCCTCCAATAAAATAAGGAAGAAAGCTGCTCCAAGCTGCTCACAAGCAAAGCTAGCGGCCTCCTCTTCCTCTCC
>ML778138.1:863646-874136 GCA_009831015.1 Picea engelmannii | reverse complement strand
AAAAGTGACATTTTGCACTTTAACCAAAGTCAAAGTACAAATAGACATAAAGGACTAGGACAAAGTGCCAAATGACTTTCCCACATGTGCTAAGGAGGGAAAACACATGGGGAACACCTCCCAAGGTACACAAATCAACACATACGCCATTGTGCCCACTTCAATCCGCGTACACGCGATTCACTTTACTACAACCCTCGTACATACACGAATGTGCCCACTGCAATCCGCGTATGTACACGACTGTGGCCACTGCGACCTGCATATATGTATAGACACTTCCATACAATTCGCTCCACTTGTGTAATTTCTTCCTTCTGCCGCTGCCTCTCTCCTAGGCTCAATTTTCCAAAGTTACAGACATTCCCTTGCTGAAATCACCAAGCCTCCTAGCACAAGTGCTCACTCACTTATGCTAACTCCATACTTGTCTCCACACACTCTACACAATATGAAATGCCACAATGACTTCTCTCTTTTATATACAATCCTTAGGGGTCATCATAAAAGCCCCTTCACAAGTCAACATCAAATTAAACTTCCTTGTGAGTGTGAAGCCTCGACACAAGCTCACAAAGCCCACCACCAAACCCATGAAGCCCCAACTTCATTCCAATGGTGGTTTTCACCAAATAAAGAGTGTAATGTGGTGCCCATGATGATTCCCACATGCCCAACGCCTAGGGCACGTGAGAATACTTGCCTGAGGGCACACAACTCCTAGAATCCTCATGCCTGTGAACCTCCTATCTGGCCTCCTCAACCCATGACACCTGTCTGTCAATCTTGGAAGATGCCTCTCTCCCACCTGAACTTGAGGGGGAGCTCCCTCTGAATGGATGACTCTCCCTCTAAGCTAACTGACTCTCTTTGAGATTAGGCTCCCTCTGAAACTTTACTCCCTCTAAATTTGTACAATATCAGGAGCCATTTGCTCTCGCTCAACTTGTTGACCTCCTCTGAAGTCTAATCTCCTTTGAACAATCATGGGATGTTGCTCCTCTCTACTGGATCATGAGGGCCGACTCCCTCTAAACTCTGGCTCCCTTTGAGTTGACACTATTGGTGGAGCTACCTGCTCCCTATGAACCTGTGCTACTGGTGGGGCCACCTACCTCACCATTGGTGGAACGACCTGCTCCTCATCTATCTCTCTGCTCCTGCTAGTCATATCATGCATAGGTTGGCCCCTTAGCCTATATAGGTTTCCCTCCCTAAATCCAAGAATCACCACTAATCTGAAGCTAGATTGTCTAGGCACAAACAACACCTGTCCATCTCGAAATAATATGTGATAGCCATGAGTTCAGGCACCCATAATACATTTAACACCCTCAACGCCTCTCCTGATTCCAATCGGAACAATATTGTACTGAATCCTCGTACTACATGCTTGGTTATTGTACCAAGCTCCACACACAAGTCTGAACCAATCTTAATGAAAGTCATGAACAAATCATGTGCCCTTGTCATGTGCCGATGGTTCCCACTATATAAGAACCATGCAATCCTCCAAGGAAAGCATCCTACTTACTCAAGTCACAACCATTCAATGAACTTCTGCCCAAGTGCATCATCCAACTTACCAAAAAACTCTCTGTGTCTATGCACACACTGCAATTGAACCTATGTACTCTCTCTGAACAATCCCAAGTTGCAGATGGACACTCAGTCTAGTCCACTCTAGACCTCCACAACTCATCTCTACAAGTGTCCTCATCCTCCTGGGTCAAATGCCTCATATATTGTCGTACCTCGAGAATGTGCAACTTTCTGGTCCAATGAAGACTCTATCTCGTCAATCTGACATACACAAGAAATCTCGTCTATGCCAAAGCACTTGAAACTCACCATGACAAGCCACTAGAAGTCCATCTACAGGGTTGGAAACCTGTCACATAACATATTGTTGTAATCTAGGCTCTCCACCAATCCACCAAAACTCCCAACCTGCCACACTACAAAGCTACAATAGTCCATAACTCCTCGTCTGAATAGTCTGCTCCATGTCTCAAACCAAAGACGATCTAACTTGCTACCACCTGCAACAACACTGTAGCTCCCTCTCAAAGTTGTCCAATGTGACTTGTTCAAACAAAAACAAAATCTGTAACCACTTGTAGTAGTTGTGTCTCAAGGATGATCCCCTTCTCTTCAAATCCCAAGCTGTGATACCATGTCAATTTTCACATGCAACTCTATGTGACTAATTTCAAATATGAAAATTGCTTCCTAGTGATCTAACCATAAACCCTAGTTGTTATCATTGAACAATTTTACACTAAAATTATTGACTAAAAACATATGCAGCAAAAACAACAAGATCGAAGATGAATCATCAATACACATGAGACAAATTTTATATTCTGTAACTTTGTCAATTTCAAAAATTTTGAGGGCAAAACAAACTCTTCCAACCAATACAATTTCACAAAAATCTGAAGACAACCTTGACCTCCAATATTAAAAAAATCAGAAAACCAAACCTCAACATATCCCTAGAAATCTCCTCTACCTAGAAATCTACATTAGACCACCTGTATGAGATGCTGATGTCACTTGTATTGTTGTTGACGTCATCCTGTACAGACCTGCTCCTGCCCAGAAAACCTTTTACATATGTACGCAATTCACCTCACCCATGTACATACTATTGTGCCCACTGTAACCTATGTATATGTGATTCACCTTACTACAACCTACATATATACACAACTATGCCCACTGCAATCCGCATACCTACACGACTGTACCCACTACGACCCACGTATATGTATGGAAACTATATGGACACTTCCGTACAATTTGTTCCACTTGTACAATTTCTTCCTTCTACGACTGCCTCTCCTAGGCTAGATTTGCCAAAGTTATAGACAATCCCTTGTTGAAATCACCGAGACTCCTAACACGAGTGCTCACTCACTTATACTAACGCCATTTTTGTCTCCACACACTCTACACAATATGAAATGTCACAATGACCTCTCTCCTTTATATTACAATCCTTAGAGGTCATCATAGAAGCCCCTCCACAAGTCAACATCAAATTAGACTTTCTTGTGGGTGTGAAGCCCAAACACAAACCCACAAAGCCCACCACCAAACCCATGAAGCTTCAACTTCATTCCAATGGTTGTTTTCACCAAACAAAGAGTGTAATGTGGTGTCCACAATGATTCCCACATGCCCAACACCTATAGGGCACGTGAGAGTATCTACTCAAAGCTACAAAAATCAATAGTTAGTTGGGGTGCCATTGAACATTTTACTAGATGTATATCACCAATTTTGACAATGACATTTGCATGGATGAGATTGACTGCGGCAAACAGATGCAAATAACCACATAGAAGCTAGTTTAGCACGACTAGTAGGCTAGTAGCTTGTTCCATCTCTTTTTAGTTTTTTGTTGCTTTTTGTTAAGATACTCTTGACCAAGTCTATACTAGTTATTTGTAATTTTAAAATGATGATGAACTCCCAAAAATAAGAATTATATGATGTATGATTGCAGTTTTATTTTGTTTTGAATATCAATCACTTTATAGTGCGAAATACAATGATAATTGATTCTCCTATTTCAAATTCTTGAATACCAATTTCTACAAATTTATTTTTGTAATTGACAATTAGATTATGGTTGTTGCTTCATGTCATTAAATCTATAAGTTTTTATATTTATATATTTTTCACATATATTAATATTTGGGGCTGAGTCTCCTTTGTCGAGGACTGTAACACGCCTACGAACATATTGAAACTGAAGTGTGATTTAGCTCAAATTAAAAGTTAACTATTATCTCTTATGTTGAGGATTGTGAAAACGTTATGAGAATTTTAACAGGCATGTGTTGTTGATTTGATTTATTTCTCAGTTTGTTGGTTCAATCATTTTATGCCTAAGATTTAAAATCATATGCAAACATGAAAATTGTGGTCGCTACCTATTTAGAATACTATTAGATCTATTATTATTTCATAAACCATAGTAACCATAGCCATAGCCATTGCACCCTGAATTGGTAAAACGAATTTGCGAGCCCTGCGCATGGCAGAGATGCATATTTGATGAGGAAATCTCACCTTGAAATCAGTAGTAAAATGTACAATCACACGATTTATCAAAATGGGATAGCAATGAAGCTAAGATTCTGAAGCTCGACATAAAAAATGCATACAAACAAAAATACTAATCGTGGGTACAAGGTAACAAACTTGCAACATAAAAGGTTGTTTCCTAAAACACCATATTCATCAAGAACAAAAGGTTATGGTGCATCACACTACAAGGTTGTTTCTTAGAACCCTATACTCAATAGAAGCAAAAGATTGTAATGCACCCATGGGTGTATTTGTGTGCATTGCAATTTCTAGCTGAAAAGCATGAAAAAGGTGATCTCATCAAATGTCGCGGAGAGACTGCATTTAACAGTGTAACAGGATGTGGCCACATTTGATTATTGCCGAAAATTTGTATGAGGGGTATGCATGTAACATATTTATCAGTTCTTGTTATTGCCTACAAAAATTCCCTTAAGCATGCATCAGGATATTTTGATTTGTGAATTTGCATGAGAAGATTGGGGGATTCCATGTAAAATAGTCAGTAAAATTTGCAATTGTTACTTGCATGGTATTCTGATCTTAGTGGATTTTCGCAACTTATGATCAACTTGAGTTGTGCAGTTTGTTTCTTTAGGACCTAGAACTACATCCATGTAAGATTTATTCAAGAAAATATTTGTGACAATGTCTTGCAATGTATTTTGTGGGATTTACTCTTTGCTCTGAAAACAAGCTACAAAGAAGCCTAATTTCACATATGGACATTGGAAATATTTGCAATACAATAATAAATCTCAGAAAATTGCAGCCAGTGCAATAATGAGAGAGGCCTAGTTGCCAGTCAACATTCTTATATTAGGTTGATCCATCCAAATACTGCTGATGTCCAGTGTATGAAGTTCAAATCTTGCAAAGTTGGATGGTTCCATAATATAAATGGTGCACCATAACATTACCTTGTACCACTATTATCTGGAAGCACCAGTAGCAGTCTTTATTGGGACAACAATGACATTAATTCTCATAACTATTGCATAAGAAAATAAGAATGGACAGCTTAATACTAAACAGTGATCTGCTGTAAACTTCCAGACCACCCTAAGAACATACAACTGAGATACCTTCTAGGACTCCACGAGATCCCCAAATTGGAAAAGAGAGGAATTAAAAAAGGAACTAGGTCTATACACGAAAACATTGTAAATATCATGATTATTGCACAAATCCACCCTGTTTTGAAGTTGCAAGTTCCAACAATCGATCACATCTGACATTTTGATGGCGTTCCTGGGCACTTTTCACCACTTCAAGTACCGATTCTGGCCTTTGTGATGTGTAATTTTCAATTACAACGTACACAGCTTCCTGGCAAAAATAAAAGATACAAATAATTTATAAAACATGCATGGAATGTTTAATACAACTCTATCCTCGGATTAAACCACATTCCTCCTACAGCAACAAAGTAAAAGATTGGAAAGTAAGCAGTCAAACCTGTCGACATCCCTGGAGTAAATGATATACCAAGGATAGAGATGTCTTTGGAAGAAAATGGGTGAAACAAGAGTTCAGGACAGTATTTTCTTCATGAAGAAGGGATGGAAACTGTCTTCAAGGAAACTTCTCTACAGTAGCCTTCTTTGAAAATGATTCAGAGAGTATACTTACTAGTTTTCAAATTGTGTTCTGGTTTTATGGTTTCTAGTCCAGGGATTTCAGGGGTGATTGGTTCTTAAACATTGTTTTAGCAGAAGCAACAATTAAAATTTAATTTCTTACAAATAAAACCAAACCTGCCCCTGTGAATGCTATTAAGAAGGAAAAACTTGCCAATGGGAATGTGGTCTAGTGCCAAGCAGCAAGGTGATCAAGCTTCTATTAACGTGGAGACCCCCATTCAAAATCCCTTAAGTGGGTGCAGATAAGGCCAAGTACAAGCGCTGAGTAATTTTGATGACATAGTTTCTCCCCTCGGCAGCTTAGCAAGTGACAGCTATTTTCATAAGCAGTAGCCCCCCCCAACAACCCTGGGAAAAACTTAGAAAAGTAAATTAAGACTCGCAGAAAATAAACTTGGACACACTCTTAGCAACCCCTCGATCTATATCTATAGAAAAACAGATAACTATTTAAATAGCAGGAGATAGCCAAGAGGGGAATTCCAAATCTTCATTAGGTTCACTTCTATTAGTGTAATTAATATTTATGGTCATTCTTTAGTGAATAGGATTTTACTTTATGACATATGTTAATAAAAGTACATTAATGTACTTTAGTATAATGAATAAATTAATGGAAAGATGTTATGTTACTTCTTTCCCTCTTCACTTGTACAAATGTAAGAAGACCTATTCTGATTTTAATGAACAAATACTCTCTTCCCACTGTACACTTCCCTCCCTATTCTTCTCTAGTTTATTTTTCTATATGATATCAGAGCCAAGGTTAAAGAAAACCAAGGCTGAAAGTGGTTGAAGACCTAGGGACTCATTTGCCAATGATGGTTTGAGGAACTGCAATTTCTTTGAACAGATATAAGACTGAAGCTGTTTTAATTTGCATGGCATATGAATTTGTAAAGCAGAGGCCTTTCGAATTTGAAGAACCATAAGATTTTTTTAAAAGAGCTACCATACGGAGTTTAGAAGCAGCAGCTGTACAAATCTTTTAAAGCTCTCATATGAATTATTTTCAGTCATCATATGGATTATTTTCAGCCACAATATGAATTTATATTTTCAACCGCTGTACAAATTTTAAAGAGCTGCCATACGGATTTTAATCAGCCGCAATACTGCTGTAAAATTTCTGACAGCGCTGTACACTTTTTTCTGACAGCATTGATACAGATTTCGATTTCTTGTAACGATATGGATTTCCTTTTTCCTAGTAATTATACATATTCTTTGTAATTTGGTACAAATTTGGTTAATTTCCTATTTAATTGTATAATTGGGTACAGAGGTTTGGACAAATTGATTTTGGGAAAAGAAACTTGGAGTGAAACCAACGAAGATGCCCAAGCAAAATACGACGTGAAAAATAGAGAGACAGTCATGCTCATTAAACTTTCTGTCACAGGAGATGCTTCATAAAGTTTAAATTGGGCACGATGCATGCACCATTTGGTCAACTCTTTGGAATTTGCATGAAACCTATGATAAAAGTAGAGACTTTTTCTTGAATATTATTTTGTTTTTTATTAAGATGGAAGACCATAATTCTCTTTCAAATCATTTATTGAATATTAAAGATATTAGAGATAAGCAGAAGGCTATTGACAGAAAGGTGGAGGAGGAAGATCTTGTTATCATAACTTTGAAGAGTCTATTCTCCTTTGAAAATTTTATTGAGACGTTGAATATTACTTCAAATAATAAGCTAATGTTTGATCAACTTAGCAATAATATTTTACAAATGGATAGGTGGAGGAAGCAATTTGGAAATAGCAATGGTCATGATACTTTAGAGGTAGCCTTAGCAGTGACTTTTAAAGGAAAATGCAAGAGTAGCAAGACTACAAGTGGGCAGAAGGAAAGTGGCAAGGCAAATGATTTAAGTAATCCAAAAACTGAAAATATTTTAAAATGTTTTTACTGTAGAAAGCTTGGTCATAAAAGTAAATTTTGTTGAAAAAAGTTGTGGGATGGAAAGCACAAGTCAAGGGCTAATTAAACCAACCAGAAGCAAGCCAACTGGGCTGAGCATACTGAAGAGGATGAGTGTTATGTCTTAATCGCTACGAACAAGGAGAGGCCCATGCAAACAAGACTGATTGGTATATTGATTGTGGTGCTTCTCGTCATTTCATTAACCAAAAAGATTGGTGTCTTGATTTTAAAGCAAATAAGATAAGTTCAAATTCTGTGATTTTTGGTGGCAGAGAAGAATATAAATTGCTGGAAAAGGAAATGTGCAGATAGAAATGCAAGGTAAAAGGTTGTTCTTCCTTAATGTGATCTTTTTCTCTGGATTGGATAAGAATATTCTTTCTATCAGTGAAATTTTGAAGCATAGTCCTTATCTCGATGTCGATGTGATCTTTAGCAACAAGTGCCATATTGTTAATAATGATGGCAAGAAATTAGTGGATATGGGTGTTGAAGAGCTTGGGCTGATTCACTTAATGGCTAGCAATTAACAGGATAGATGTTTACTTTGGAATCAGAGGTATGACTATCTCAATTTTCATTATCTTTCTTTTTTCACTAATAAGAAAAGGGCAGATGGTCTCCTAAATATTTTGAAAAAGCAAGACATTGTTTATGGCACATGTTTACAGGGAAGCAACATAGAAAGCCTTTTGATGAAGGAAAGGCTTGGAGAGCCAAACTACTTATTTAATTAATTCATGTAGATATATGTGGACCAATGAAGATGTTATAATTTTCTGGTGCAAGGTAAGTTTTGCTATTTGTAGATGACTTTCAAGAAAAATGTGGGTGTAAGTCCAAAATTAAAAATTAGATACCTTTTCCAAGTTCCAAGAATTTAAAGCTATGGTTGAGATTCAAGAAGCAATTGGGCAGAAGCATAAAATTTCTTAAGACAAATAATGGTGGTAAGTTTTGTTTTCATAGTTTTAATAAATAATGTAGTCAAGAAGGAAAACAGAGATAATATACCACACCCTATACTCCACAGCAAAATGGAGTTGTACAAAGAAGGAATTGAACCATTATGGAGATGGCAAGGTGCATGTTAGAGAATTAGTGCATTCCACACAAATATTGGGAAAAGATAGTTCATACTGCTGTACATTTGCTAAAAAGATCTCCTACAAAGTCTATTCCAACTATGACTCCAGAGGAGGCTTGGTCTCGAAAGAAGCCTTGGGTAAATTAACTTAAGGTTTTTAGTTTAGTTGTTTATGTATGGATCCCTAATAAGAAGTGTAGTAAGTTAGATTTAAAATGCAAGAAATTAATGTTTATAGGGTATAGCGACCATCATAAAGCCTATAGACTGATTGATATTGAAGTTAACAAATGTATTTTTAGTTGGGAGGTTGTACTTGATGAACGTGATAGTTTGTTTCTGAGTACTTCAGATCACAAATCAGGTCTGGAATTTCTTGCAAAGGGCTGTGATATTGCTGAAAAACCCAGTGTTGAAAAAATCGCCGATTTTTCGCGATTTTTGAAAAAGTCGCGACTTTTTCCCCCTCCCGATTTTTACTCCCTTAAAAGTCACAATTTTTATGCTTTTGAAAAAGTCGCGACTTTTACTAAAAGTCGGCGACTTTTTCCCTAAAAGTCGCCGGACGTCCAAACCCGCGGGGCATAAGGCCGAATTTTGAGTTTTTTTTGTCATTTCTAAATTTTTGCTTGTGGAGAAGGAAGGAGAAGGGTTTGTGGTCTTCCTCAATCACTGTGGAGGCAACTTAACAACCATCATTATCACCATCAAGGATTTCTAAGTGGAGCAAGGGTTCAATTTCATTTGCCAACCGGTGTTGAATCTTCCATTCATAGGTATGTATCTAAATCCCTCAATGTTAATGTTTATTTTCCATAGATTTTTGCAAGTTTGCTTGCCTCTTTGCTTGCCTACGTTTTTTTTTTTTTTTGGTCATTTTGCCATGATTTTCATGCCCATAGAACAATGTAATGTTTTTTCTTTTATGGGACAACAAGCTTGAGCCTTGCTGTTAATTTTTTCTCTAGCCTCTTATTGTCATTTTTCATTGCTAATAATCTAATCTAGAGGTCTGATTTTTTTTACCAATGGGCTGTTATTTTTTTTTAGTGGGGTTTAATATCGTTTTTTTGTTTTTTTGTGCCTTAGGGTTGAATTTTGAAGTTGTCTATTTCATCAAAAAATATGCCGAAGCCTTTGGATTCATTTTGGGTGTATGGGATCCCTGAAGATGGGACAAACCGACAAAAAATGAATTGCAAACTTTGTGGGGTGAACATGTCAGGAAGGATTTGCAGGTTGAAATATCATTTAGCTAAACTCCCCGGGCATGATGTTGGCGTTTGTCCGAAATCAACCCTGGAGATTATGAGAATTGCGTTTGATGCACTTGAAACAAAGGATAAAAATAAAGATGAAAAAGCAGCAAGGAAGACCGAAATTTCATTAAGAAGTTCAGGGACATCTGCCATAGAGGGACAGGGTAGTGGGAGGGGCTCCACAGATTCAGGTACCGGGAGCCGGAGGCCTTCATCTTATTTTCCAGAACGAACCACCCCTGGAGCACAGCCTTCCATCAGGTCAATGTTCAAGAAAAAGGAGAAGAAAGAAGTAGACAGTGCTGTGGGGAGGTGTCTTTTCTGGAGTGACATACCTCTCAGCATTACCAAGAATAATCCATTTTGGCAACCGATGTGTGATGCCATTGTTGTTGTTGGCCCAGGGTATAAAAGCCCTACCTTTGAGGAGTTGCGGGGGCCAATTCTTCAAGAAGAAAAGGCGGACAT
>ML778138.1:789716-819411 GCA_009831015.1 Picea engelmannii | reverse complement strand
CATCGGTGCACACATTCTCTTGATGTGGCTCGGGATCCAAATCCATCCAAGAAAGGTCTTCATGGTCAAAAGTTGTTGGTTGAGTCTCCACAACCCAATCTGATGAAGGATCAACATCATCCAAGAATATGTTGTTGGATTCAGGGGTCTTGTTCATCAATTGGTTGTGCCTCAACCTAAGGTTATACTGAACAAATACCATATCATTCAACTGGTTTTGCTCTAAACAGTTTCTCTTCTTGGTGTGTATACGCTCAAAAACACTCCAGTTGCGTTCACACCTAGTAGCACTGCATGTCTGGCTCAATAAACGAACTGCAAATTTCTGCAATTCATGGTACTGGCTACCAAATTGTTGCCACCAATACACTACATGTAAAGACAAAATAGATTTAGCAAAGGATTTTAAAAGTTTGATTTAATTTTTGCCATGAAGAATATAATTGAAACTTTGAAAGACTTTACAATTACGTACCTAGTGGATCTCTTGCTCTACTTTGAAGTTTGAACAGCCATAGCCATGCCAAAGGTACCAATACACTTATTGAAATGCAAGAGTTTGTTGTGTATCTCATCTTGTTTGTTGGAATCAGGGACCATGCGCTCAATGCATTTGTATAATCCTTCTTTTACCTCCCCATCTGCTTCAAAATCTTGTGTAATGGTACCTTTCAAAGAGTTAAAACTTAAGAGTCAATGAGTTTGAACTTTGAAACATTAGCTAAAGTTTAAACATTTGCGAATTAAAATTTAATAATATCTCTTAAAAACTTTGAAATTACTTACTACTTACTTGGGATTCAAGTAATATCCTGCAGCATGTAAAGGTCGATGGAGTTGTTTATTCCATCTTTCATCAATGGAGTTGTTTATTCCTGAGGAAACCCATAAAGTGTGGAAACCTCTTTTTCTTTAGATGATAATTATTTTCTGTACATTATCATTCTTATGAGCACCGACTCATAATGAGGCTACCACCTCTGTTTTGCAAGCTGCTACTTGCTGAGAGCACCAACTCTCTCGTTTCTCTAGCACCCACTAGTAGGAAGCACCAACTCCTTGGTTTCTCTAGCACCCACTAGAAGGAAGCAACAATTCCCTATGTGTTCCAACACCAACTGGATGGAAGCACCAACTTCCAGTCACACAGGCACCAACCTGTATAACAGAGAACAACAGTTCTCCCTTGCACCACCCTGCCATCCTGGTTTCTCTGGCTACAACCAGATGGAAGCTACAACTTCCTGTGTTCAAGCACCGACTTGAAACTCAGAGGACAACAGTCCTCCCTAGCACCTCCCTACCACCCTAAGATATGAAGTTTGCTATCAGTAAATTTATCATAGTGATACAATATTTATCAATGGCTTACCTGTCTCATCACTGTTCTGCTACACTACTCTGCTCTGCCTACGTCAGTGTCGTCCTGCACACATTCCTTGCGCTTTCTGTTCTTCTGCCTTTTATGCTCTGTGCGCCATGTCCCTTCTATGCACCATTCCTCTTCTGTGCATTTCAGCTACTACACCCTGCCTCCTTCTACACGCATGACTGACTCTCAACCACAAAAAAATCTCTTCTCTGTTCTGCATTTTTATAGTCTCTGTGCACCTTGTGCATGCTGCATGCGCTATCTTTTCACAGCTCCACTGAGCTTCACTTTGGGATGTGCATGTCGATCTCATGCTGAGTCCTCTGCCAGTTTATCCTTGCAAGGCTTCATTCTCTCTGGTAGTTACCCCTGTTTGTTCTGCATGTATGCCCATTTATTCTGAGCTTCTTTTGTTTTCCCGGCAGTAACAGTCTTCGACATATTTCCATCTATCAGTCGACTCTATGATGAGTCTACACTCTACTGGCAATTGCCTCGAGACACTTCACCTTCTCTGGCGATCATGCTTAAGTCTCTTCGAGTCCTCTGGCAGAAACCATCAGTGATTTCTAGCAGTTACACTGCGAACCTCTCCATCCTTATGCCTTTGGCACCTTTCACCTTTCCTTTCACAAGTGGCCTCAGGTGGTGACCAAACACCTATTTATAAGGCGCTTTCGTGACTCGCGTTTCAGGGATCTGAGGATGAGGCATCTCGACTTTCCAAGTCATGATCTCCGAAATGGAGCTTAGTTGCATGCTAGCTCCTCCCTTAAACCTTTGACAATGTGACCTTGGCTGTGACCACAGGCCTAATCAAAAAGGCATTTCGCGATTTTTCATTTCGGGTTTTCTCTCGTGAGTCTCCTTGACTCCTCATATTGCGAACCCCGAAATGGAGCCTAGCTATCCTAGCTCCTTCCTTCACGTGCCCACGACAATTACCAAGCGCTTATCCATAAAGGGCTTTCGCAATTCGCAATTTGGGAATTTTGTCGTGAGTCTCCTTGACTCCTCCACTTCCGGTACTCGAAATGGAGCCTAGCTACGCTAGCTCCTTCCCCTCACATAACCACCGGCGGTGACCACAGCCTACGCCAAAAAGACGTTTCGCATTTCGACATTCCTGTGATGAAGGGTCTCGACACTCCAAGTTGCGATCGCCGAAACTCCGAAAATGGAGCCAGATCAACGGTTCATGCTTTCTCTTGATCAACGACTCAGATTGAATTGTTGTTTTGTGTTTCGCGATTTCGGCAATATTGTGGTGAGACTTCACGACTCTCCATATCGCAAACTCTGAAATGGAGCTTGGCAGCTCTAGCTCTGCTCTCCAGCTCTCGACGATGTGACCACGAGATATGACCACTGGCTAGTCATTTGAGCGCTTCGCTCTTCAGATCAATGGTCCACAATCTGTGGTGATAGGATGGCTATCCACCGCCCCGGAACTTCAGCTTTCGGGACTTTGGGGGAGTGTTGATACTAAAACTCCTGAAACTAAACTCCCAGAGTAACGTCATTCTTGCGTCACTCAATGACGTGTCACAAGCCTATTAGCTGCCACGTGTCATTCATATTCGTGATTTTCACGTTCCTGAAATGTCGAATCAACTTGACACTTGTCGTTGCTTGATCGTGCCACGTGTCATTGTTGATGTAGGCTGCCACCTGTCCTTGATGACGTGATCTGTCACGATCTACCTCTTGGATCTAGTGGCCCAGATTCGTCCTTGATCCAACAGCTAAGATTATTTCGCGATTTCGCATATCGCGAGTTAGAGAGGTTAGGAGCCTCCTTCCTTTGACCTTTCAGTCAGGGAAAAAACTATCGCTTGCCACGTGTCCCTCTTGGATCAACAGTCAAGATTTTATCGTGATTTCGCAACTTCATGAGCCTTCGTCGTGCCTGATCAACGGTCCAGATCAATCCTCGATCCAACGACCAAGATCATTTCGGGATATCGCATATCGCGAGTTCAAGATTTTAGAGCACCTCCTTCCTTTGGATTTCCCGATTTGCGAAACTCTGAAATGGAGTCTTTGACGTGTTCTGATCTTTCGCCACGTGTCCTCTTTGATAATAGATGGACCACCTGCGTTCGGGATTTTGTAAGCTCGCTTCTCCTTGCACTTTAAAGAACGTGCAGGTTCTCCTGGATCCAACGACGATTGGACCCTGCGCTCGGATCTAACGCTCGAGATCTGTTCTCCCTATACGCACTCCTCCTGAGCTTATCCTTCTTGGGTGTTCTTGCCATCAATGACAAGCGCATCATTGTTGTTCCTGTAAACATGCCAACAATCTCCCCCTTTGGCATTGATGGCAACCCTGAATGGCTGCACTATTCTGCTTAGACCTCGATCTCCAACCTTAGCATCCAGTGATGTTGTTCTTCTCCCCCTTTGACATCAATGTCAAAGAAATGCACACTCCCCCTGAGCTATTGCAGTGACTTTCCGGAGGTATCAGATATTCAAACAACAGAAACTCCCCCTAACAGGATGGACTCTCTTAGGTGTGAGACGGGATGACACCCAGCTTCTTACAGAGATATTCAAATGGTGTCTTGGCTAGGGGTTTAGTAAAGATGTCTGCAATTTGTTCTGTGGTAGGAATGTAAAGAACTTGAACAATCTCATTGGTGACCTGCTCTCTCAGAAAATGGTATTTTATGGGAATATGCTTGGTCTTGGAGTGGAATACAGAATTCTTTGACACACTTATGGCACTAGTGTTATCACAATGAATTGGGATCGACGCAATATATTTTACCTCCAAGTATGCGAGTGTCTGAATCATCCATAATACATGAATGCAACAAGTAGCAACAACAATGTACTCTGCCTCTGTAGTTGATAAAGAAATGGAACCTTGCTTTTTACTCAACCACACTACTAGAAAATCTCCTAAGTAGAACGCACCTCCACTCGTGCTTTTCCTTTCATCCATGCAGTTAGCCCAATCGGCATCTGAGTAGACTAATAATTGAAAATTCTGATTCTTAGGATACCATAGGCCATAGTTCATTGTTTCTTTCAAATATCTGAATATTCTTTTGACAACTAGCAAATGACTTTGTTTAGGTGCAGACTGATACCTTCCTACCATTCCAACAGCATGCATTATGTCTGGATGAGATGCTGTGATGTATAACAGGCTGCCTATCATTGATCTATACGAACTTTGATCAACATCAGCTGAGTCATCATCCCTGCTTAATTTGCATCCAGTAACCATAGGTGTGCCCACAGATTTAGAATCTTCCATTTGAAACCTTTTCAACATTTCTCTTAGATATTTTTCTTGAGAAAGAAACATGCCTTAAGACCTCTGAGTAATTTGCAAACCAAGAAAAAATGACAGTTCCCCTATCATAGACATTTCAAACTCAGACTCCATGGCAGAAGCAAACCATTGAACCAATGAACCATTATGATAGCCGAAGATGATGTCATCTACATAGACCAACGTGATGAGCAAATCATTACCCTTTGTTTTGATATATAGATTGTTGTCAACTGTTCCTCTCTTGAACCCTTTGTCTTGGAGATACGTATCCAGTCTGTCATACCAGGCACGAGGGGCTTGTTTCAACCCATATAAAGTTTTCTTCAACTTGCATACAAAGTCAGGGTTATCTGACAATTCGAAACCCTCTGGTTGTTCCATATAGACTTCTTCTTTTAAATCTCCATTTAGAAAAGATGACTTGACATCCATTTGATAGACTTTAAACCTTTTATGACAAGCATAGGCAAGAAATATTTTGATAGCTTCTAATCTTGCTACGGGCACAAATGTTTCATCAAAATCCAGTCCTTCTATTTGAGCATAGCCCTTACAGACCAATCTTGCTTTGTTCTTGACAACTTGTCCCTCATTCAATTTATTCTTAAAGATCCATTTGGAGCCTATGACATTTTTACCATCAGCTCTAGGAACCATCTACCAAGTATTGTTTTTCTCAATCTGGTCAAGTTCATCATTCATGGCTTTAACCCAATGGTCATCTTTACTGGCTTCATTAAAGTTCTTGGGTTCCATCATTGACATGAAGGCTATATGGGAATGCTCGGTGTTTTTGATTATCCTTCTCCTAGTTTGTAACTTTGTACACCTTTGTCTTTTTCACCAATTATTTGACTTGTAGGATGATTCTTTTGAGTGATTCTGGAGGAGGAATTTGATGTTGTCTGTTGATTTGAGTTTGTCTGAATATTTGCATCTTCATCTGGCTCAGAGTCTTCTTGTTCTGATTCTTGGACCTGTTCAGCTTCAACTTCATCTATATCCTTTGTTGTTGATTTAGTATTGTTTACCTCTCTTACTAGGATTCCTTCATCAACTTTTATGTCAATACAGTCAACCAATCTATGCAGCCTCTTATTATAACATCTGTATCATTTACTGTTTGTAGCATACCCTAAGAAGATGCCTTCATCAGCCCTGTCATCATACTTGCCAAGGTTCTCATCATTATTCTTTATGTAACACTTGCTTCCAAAGACTTTGAAGTGTTTGATTGAAGCAGGCCTCCCATACCACAGTTCATAGGGTGTCTTGTCGGTGTGTGGTCTAAGGTGGGCTTTGTTAAGAACATGGATTGTTGTGTGTATTGCTTCTACCCATTAGGTTTGACCAATGTTCTTCTCATTCATCATTGACCTGGCCATTTGTTGCACTGTTCTGTTTTGCCTCTCAACTACTCCATTTTGTTGTGGAGTTCTCGGGATTGTGTATTCTATCTTGATCCCATGTTTATCACAGAATTCCTTGAACTCACTTGACATAAATTCGTCTCCTCTCTCTGCTCTTACTGCCTTTAACCTCTTGCCTGTTTGATTCTCAGTTAAAGCCTTAAATATTTTAAATTTCTCAAATGCTTCAGCTTTTTCCTTGAGAAAGGCAACCCAAGTAAGTCTGGAGTAATCATCAATGATCAGCATGAAGTAGTTTTCTTTCCCTGTGCCTTCCTGTCTTGATGGTCCACATAAATCCATATAAACTAGTTGGAGTGGTTTCTCTATTGAAGTAGAACTCTTGGATTTAAACTGTGTCCTGGTTAGCTTTCCTACTTGGCAGGGTTTACACACAAAGTCTTGTGGCTTTGATATTCTTGGAAGATCTTTTTCTGCCTCAAGATTTTTGAGCTTGATTAAGTGATCAAAGTTTAGATGTCCAAGTCTCCTATGCCATAACCAGCTCTCACCATGTTTGCTTAGATGACACTTTTCTCTATCTTCTTTCAGCACATATACATTATTTTTTGTCCTTGTGCCTTTAGCCACCACTTGTCCTGAGTTTACAGACTTTATCTTGCAATCCTTGGAAGTGAACACCACTTCACATCCTTTGTCAAACATTTGACTTACACTGACCAAATTATGTTTCAGCCCATCTACAAGCAGAACATCCTGAGCTTTTCCTTTTCCATTACTTAAACTCACCATCCCTTTACCCTTGATTTTACCTTGAGCATCATTTCCAAAGGTTACGTTTCCTGATTTACTTTCACTTAGAGATAGAAACTTAACTTTGTCTCTCGTCATATGTTTGGAGCATCCACACTCTATATACCAAGGGTTCTTTTGTCTTTGAGCTGACAACACTAATCCACACTTGTCACTTTCTCTCTTCTTCCAAACCTTGACATTTTCAGCAGAGGGATTCAAATCTGATTCATAGTTCTTTAAGCGACAATCAACAACTTTATGTCCAAAATAATGACAAATGTGACATTCTGATTCGTTGAATAAGGGATCATAACGATTCTTATGCTTAACCTGTGTCCTTTTCCCAGCCATCAAGTGATTTGCAGTGTGTGATGGTTTGTTACTTCACTGTCTCATTCTTTGTTGTGGCAGATACCTATACCTTGAATGTCTTGATTGCTCATATCTAAATTTTAAAGAACAGTTTACAGCTTTGTGACCAAAATTAGAACAGAAAAAACAATATCCATAGAAAAAACCTTGGTACCTGGAAAATGGTTGTCTTCTTTGAGAAGGTCGATTTCTTCCTTGCTGACGATTTCTTTGAGCAGAGTGTATTATTTCTCTAATCTACAATTTCAATTAAGGTACCTTTTTCTTTACTCCTCCTGGGCAACCGATTATCTTCTTTTGTTTCTGCAGGTTTTTTGTTGTCATATGTTGTAGATTTGACAAACTTGATGGGTTCATTGTTACTTGGCTGACCATTGCTTGATCCCTCTTCATAACCCAGACCTGTTTTTAGCTTTGGGTTCCTTTGCTGATTCAGACTGGTGGCCAATCCTTCTGAGGCTTTGATACTTGATAGATTCTGATGATACAAGGCTTGAAACTTCTCCAGCTCTTTCCTAGTTTTCACTACTTCTTCCTCTAGAGCTTCACATCTTGCCTTCTTTTCTGATAACTGTTGTTTCATAATGTCTTCAATATTCTTTGCCTCTTCTAATTCCACTTTTAGTAGGGCAAAGTCTTCATCATGTTCTTTACTGCCTTTCTTGAACTGTATCAGCAATTGTTTTTTCTTTCTCGTCTTAATTCTGAGTCTGTCAAGCTCTTCTAGTGCACTGATCAGTTCTCCTTCCAAGTCAACCACAACTTCTTCTTCATTAGCATCACTTCCTGTGCTTTTATTATCATAATCCTCTTTGGCCATAAGCATGAAGTCATTTAGTTTATCTTCAATAGAAGAGTCACTATCTTAATTATCTGAAGGATCATTATCATTGTTTACACAAAGACTTTCTTCTTAAAATTATTCTCTTTAAAGAAATTTTTGTGTTTGTGCTTCTCCTCATCATCATATGTCTGATCCTTTCTTTTGTGAGGACATTTATTTGCAAAATGACCTATCTTACCACAGTTGAAACATTTGAAAGGCAGTTTACCATTGTATTTTCCTGATCCCTTCTTCAGTCTTCTCACAAATTTTGATTCAATTTCATCAGACTCAGAATCCTCATTCTTGTTTGCTTTAAATGATGCTTCTCTAGAGGTGGGTTTATCTTTAACTATTCTCATTTCATATGCAGTCAACATTCCTAGAAGTTGATCAAACACCAAGGCTTTTAGATCATTAAGTTCTTCTATAGCAGAGACCTTCGGGTTGAACCTATCTGGTAGAGATCTCAAAATTTTCTGAACTAAAGAGGGTTCCTCAATTTTTTCACCAAGTTCTTTAATTGCATTTACCAGTTCTTCAACTCTTAGAAAGTACTTTCCAACAGTTTCATCCTCTTTCAACTTCAGCTGTTCAAACTATACTCTGTAGGTTTGAAGCTTGGCGTCCTTTACCTTCTCATTAACTTCATAACTGCTAATGAGTTTGTCCCACATTTCTTTGGTAGTTTCTAAGTGCATAACTTTTACAAATTCTGCCTCTGCAAGCCCTCTCAGGATAGCATTCATAGCCTTAGCGTTGAAGCTGAATTCTAGCTTGTCATCCTTATTAGCTAGTACAACTGGCTTTACATAACCAGTCTCTACCACATCCTAGACATCTACACCTAAAGCCATTATGTAGGTTCTCATTCTAACTTTCCAGAAGGCAAAGTTTGTTCCATTGAACAGAGGGGCCTTATTGGTTGAAGTTCCTTCATAGCTTGACATGTTTAAGCTCTAGGATCTACCCTTAAATAAAAAGGGTCGGCTCTGATACCAATTGTTGGACAACTAAGAGGGGGGGCTGACTCAATTGTTACTGTGCTTAAACAATTATATCCATTTTTAAACTCATTACAGAACACTCAATGATGATCACAATAAATAAGCAATAGACTATTCAACATCAATCACACACATGTATAATGCAGAGACAGAGATTCTTGAGGAAACCCATAAAGTGTGAAAACCTCTTTTTCTTTATATGATAATTATTTTCTGTACATTATCATTCTTATGAGCACCGACTCATAATGAGGCTACCACCTCTGTTTTGCAAGCTGCTACTTGCTGAGAGCACCAACTCTCTGGTTTCTCTAGCACCAATTCCCCGGTTTCTCTAGCACCCACTAGAAGGAAGCAACAACTCCCTATGTGTTCCAGCACCAACTGGATGGAAGCACCAACTTCGAGTCACACAAGAACCAACTTGTATAATAGAGAACAACAGTTCTCCCTTGCACCACCCTGCCACACTGGTTTCTCTGGCTGCAACCAGATGGAAGCTACAACTCCCTGTGTTCAAGCACCGACTTGAAACTCAGAGGACAACAATCCTCCCTAGCACCTCCCTACCACCCTGAGATATGAAGTTTGCTATCAGTAAATTTATCACAGTCATACAATATTTATCAATGGCTTACCGATCTCATCACTGTTCTGCTACACTGCTCTGCTCTGACTGCGTCAGTGTCTTCCTACACACATTCCTTGCGCTTTCTATTCTTCTGCCTTCTATGCTCTGTGCGCCATGTCCCTTCTATGCACCATTCCTCTTCTGTGCATTTCAGTTGTTGCACCCTGCCTCCTTCTACACGCATGAATGACTCTCAACCACAAAAAAATCTCTTCTTTGTTCTGCACTTTTATAGTCTCTGTGCACCTTGTGCATGCTGCATGCACTATCTTTTCATAGCCCCACTGAGCTTCACTTCAGGATGTGCAAGTCGGTCTCATGCTAAGTCCTTTGCCAGTTTATCCTCGCAAGGCTTCATTCTCTCTGGCAGTTCCCCCTGTTTGTTCTGCATGTATGCCCATTTATTCTGAGCTTCTTTTCTTTTCCTGGCAGTAATAATCTTCGACCCATTTCCATATGTCAGTTGACTCTATGATGAGTCTACACTCTACTAGCAGTTGCCTTGAGACACTTCGCCTTCTCTAGCGATCATCCTCAAGTCTCTTCGAGTCCTCTGGCAGAAACCATCAGTGATTTCTAGCAGTTACACTGCGAACCTCTCCAGCCTTATGCCTTTGGCACCTTTCCTTTCACATGTGGCCTCAGGTGGTGACCAAACACCTATTTATAAGGCACTTTCGCGACTCGCGTTTCGGGGATCTGAGGATGAGGCATCTCGACTCTCCAAGTCGCGATCTCTGAAATGGAGCTTAGCTGCATGCTAGCTCCTCCCCTAAACCTTCAACAATGTGACCTTGGATGTGACCACGGGCCTAATCAAAAAGGCATTTCGTGATTTTTCATTTCAGGTGTTCTCTCGTGAGTCTCCTTGACTCCTCATATTGTGAACCCTGAAATGGAGCCTAGCTATGCTAGCTCCTTCCTTCACGTGCCCACGACGATGACCAAGTGCTTATCCATAAAGGGCTTTCGCAATTTGCAATTCGGGAATTTTGCCGTGAGTCTCCTTGACTCCTCCACTTCCGGTACCCGAAATGGAGCCTAGCTACGCTAGCTCCTTCCCCTCACATAACCACTGATGGTGACCACAACCTACGCCAAAAAGGCGTTTCGTATCTCGACATTCCTATGATGAAGGGTCTCGACACTCCAAGTTGGGATTGCTGAAACTCCGAAAATGGAGCCAGATCAACGGTTCACGCTTTCTCTCGATCAACGACTCAGATTCAATCGTTGTTTCATGTTTCGCGATTTTGGCAATATTTTGGTGAGACTTCACGACTCTCCATATCGCAAACTCCAAAATAGAGCTTGGCAGCTCTAGCTCTGCTCTCCATCTCTCGACGATGTGACCACGAGATATGATCACTGGCTAGTCATTTGAGCGCTTCGCTCTTCAGATCAACCGTCCACGATCTGTGGTGATCGGACGACTATCCACCGCCCCGGAACTTTAGCTTTCGAGACTTTGGGGGAGTGTTGATACTGAAACTCCCGAAACTAAACTCCCGGAGTGACGTCATTCACAAGCCTACTAGCTGCCACGTGTCATTCATATTCGTGATTTTCACATTCTTGAAATGTCGAATCAACTTGACACTTGTCGTTGCTTGATCGTGCCACGTGTCATTGCTGACGTGGTCTATCACAATCTACCTCTTGAATCTAGTGGCCCAAATTCGTCCTTGATCCAACGACTATGATTATTTCACGATTTCGCATATCGCGAGTTAGAGAGGTTAGGAGCCTCCTTCCTTTGACCTTTCAGTCAGCAAAAAAACTATCGCTTGCCACGTGTCCCTCTTGGATCAACGGTCAAGATTTTATCGCGATTTTGCAACTTCACGAGCCTTCGTCATGCCTAATCAATGGTCCAGATCAATCCTCGATCCAACGGCCCAGATTATTTCGGGATATTGCATATCGCGAGTTCAAGAGGTTAGAGCACCTCCTTCCTTTGTATTTCCCGATCTGCGAAACTCTGAAACGGAGTCTTTGACGTGCTCTGATCTTTCACCACATGTCCTCTTTGATAATGGATGGACCACCTGCGTTCGAGATTTTGTAAGCCCGCTTCTCCTTGCACTTTAAAGAACGTGCAGGTTCTCCTGGTTCCAACAACGGTCGAACCCCGCGCTCAGATCTAACGCTCGAGATCTGTTCTCCCTCTACGCGCTCCTCCTCCAGAGCTTATCCTTCCTAGGTGCTCTTGCCATCAATGACAAGCACATCATTGTTGTTCCTATAAACATGCCAACAAATAACTCTAAAATCAGCTTCAAGAAAAGAGGCAAAATAACTCTCCAAATGAGCCCAACAATCACCTCTCCAAAGCAACCTAGCAACCTCTCCAACTCAGCCCTACAATCAGCTCTCTAAACTAAAGAAAAACCCTTAGCTCAAAAACTCAAGAGAAGCCAAATGAGTAGTGTGAGTGAAAGAGAGGGGGTGGGATTGGCTTTATAGCTTCATTAGGGGCTCTAGACAATTCTAGAAGCTTCCCATGCATGCCCCTAACCCTAACTTTTAAAAAAAATCAAATTTCCCCTCACTTTTCCAATCACGGTGTCTTTGGCAAAACAAACCGGTTCCGTACAGAACCAATCAAAAGCGGTTTTAGTGGGCGGTTCAGACCGGTCTGGGCTCGGAACCGATTGGACCGGTCGATTTTACCGGTTCCGGTTCGGTTCTTGTAACATTGGTCTAGAGTGAAGTATGAGTACTTCAAAGACAAGCTTGGCGTGATGCAAAATGCCCACCCTCATTAAGAGGGAGGTGTGATGTTTCTCCTCTAGCAGGCTCTTCCTCTAGCCAAGGGTTTCTTAGATCACTAATGTGAAGAGACTGAGGGAGTAAAATGTATCCTGGTAAAAGTCTTTCCTACGCCATGTGAAGTGGCTAGGTGTGAATGGGACTTGTAGCGTGGTCTTAGGATCATGGCATAGCCTTGGGGCTATGATAGTAGTCTTTCCCAGTGGATGGGTGTGAATGGGACTACTAGGAGAAGAGTAACATCATAGCGTAGTCGTGGAGACTATGGCAGTAGTCTTGTACTACTGGATGCTCATAGCGTAGTTGTGGAGACTATGGTAGTAGCTTCGTGCTACTAGATTCATAGTCATGGATGTTAAAATCTTGATATGCTCGTTTAACCATAGACAATGTCACATCAATGTCACCCAACCATAGGCATCCACATATGCCATCCTCGAGCACAATAACCTTTTCTTAGATAGAATGATTTCGACAAGTCCACATTAGAACCAACAGATAAACCCTAACCAAAAGCACCACTACTGCAGCAACAACACAATACCAATAAAGTGTACCTTTACCAAGAGAAGCGAACAAGAAGAAGATACTAGAAAGACTTGCGTCGTCGTTGTTGTCATAGTTCCTCCTTAGACTTGCGCACTATTTTCTAAGTGAGTGTGTGTGTGTAAATGAGTTAGGCACCTCCTTATTTATACTAGCCTATCCAAGTGACTCTTCCAATTGAGGTCGACTTCTCTTTTTGGGGCCTTTTATTTCTTTATTATTATTCTCATTGGGTCGACTTCTCTTCTAGGGTTTTCACACAACTGTTAAATGGTTATCTTACTCCCGGAATATTCTATTCCAAGTACAAAGGTTACACTTGGAGGTTAATACCTCCTAGAGCTACCAAAACATCAACACTCCCTCTTAGCTAGGGAGGTATTTGTTGATATTATGGTAGCTACGGGAGGTATTTACCTCCACGTGTAAACTTGAAAAGAATAGAATATTCCGAGAAGCAAGAAGAAACCCTAATGAATTGGCTAATAACCCTAGAAGACAAGTCGACTCAAAGAGGATAATTTGTATTAGGTTATTAGCCTCCAAGAGAAGAAGTCGGCCAGAAGAAATAATATATACTGAGTAAATAGGTACCCAGAATGAGAAATCGACCCAGGCAGTTAGCCAAAATTTGTATAAATATAGGAGGCCAATCTTCATTCTGGACGACACTTCTCAGAACTGCAGAGCTCACTTGTGCGCACTGCAGTTAGCCAGCTTGTGCGCAAGTCTAGAGGCGAGTTGTCATTGCAGCTGCTGCAGTTAACAGATTACGTTTTGGCTTGGACTATCTCTTGGTTATGGTTTGGACTATCTGATCAACTCTTGTTTGGTGCACTATCCTTGGAGAAAGGTGCGCTACCCTTTGTTTGGTTATCTATCCTAGGGTTTGCTTCCTAAGTGATTCTTTGTCAAGGTTAAGGTACTCGGAGGGTGGCTTCGGCCTATGGTTGGGTGACAATAGAGATATTGTCTATGGTAAAACAAGCACATCCATCATATTCTAACAGTATTAACTAGGATGTTCTTCATGTAATGGTCTCAAACACATCCATCCATCTCACATGGCATGGGCAAGACTCACATGGCCTTGTAGACTAGTCTACAGGTAGCATCATCATAGCCACACAGGCTATCTCATGATCAATCAGATCATGTCACAAGTATCACCATCATAGCCACACATGCTCTGTCATAGTCACATACACAGACTATTTGATGGTCATGTCACAATCATGCATCTAGGGCCTCATCAACACATGTAGCATCTCTCTAGTGGGCACAGCCTTGTTGGGCCCTACTTTTTGGAAAAGGAGTTGCGCAAGAAGGACTACAGTCCCAATTTTGGCCTAATACAACTTGCGCAAGCTTCAGAAGAAGTTGGACTGCAGAGCAAGAAAAAGCAACAGAAATCAATTGCGAAAAGGACATCGCAACGCCAGCAAAGCAAAAACGGTTGCAACAGAACAAGAAAGCGTGCAAGCCAAGACATAAGACACAACTTAGCTTATATATAGGGATGAATATGATTGAAAAAGGGTTCAGTTCGGTTGAATTGTGATTATGTTCAGTTCAATCTTTCCCTTACTGTTAGGTTGATGTCATAGTTATTGTATGCGGCTGAGAGGTCAGAGTTTTGAGTCTGTAATGCAATCTGTACACCTTTTTGGGAGTTAGAGCTCGGCAACATGAGTCCAGAGCCAGGAGTCTGTAACAGAGCACTATTGTGTGTCTCTAAGTTTGTAAATGAAGAAAGATCTGAAGATAATATGAAGGAGGATCTAAATTTTCAAAATATGTTGTCTTTTTGTGTTATACTTATGCATTACAGTACTTCTTTATGGTTTATGAGTTCCACATGATGTCTCTATGTTTAAATGCTTGTTCGCAACAAAAGTAGTTATGATTCTTGTACATATGAGTTCAGATCTGTTCTGTAGTTAGATGATCTACGCAAGATCAGGATGAATCTTGAAGGTTCTGTGAATCCTCCTAAGTATTTTCCCTGTCCTTCCCTATCTATTTGTCTCAGCAGCGTTTCGGGTGAGATTTCTTCTCTTCGAAGGAGAAGAAAATGCCAACGCTCTAGAGTATTCGGTACCTTTTGTTGGTAACCTGAGAAGGACCCTGGTCTGATCAAACTTGTGCCAACAAGCCTCATCGTCCTCTCGGACCTTATGTCATTACATGGCTTTCATCTAGCTCACACTAAACTAGGGAACCATCCATCTCACACAGAATCTGGAATATGCAATTGAGCCAATTTACACAGAACTGCGCTACTACCCAATCTGAACGAAGTCTGGGAAACTGCAACTTGCCATCTCACACAGAAACTGACAACTAGCCCTAGAGCTAGTTCTGGTTGGCACACCAGGCATCCAGCCCACAATGACTGGGCATCTAACCACAAGGGTTAGGCGATGTAGTGTGCACACACTACCCATCTAGCCCAAGACTAGGAAACACCTCCAACCACACAGGTTGGCCCTTTAGCTTGAAAAGATGGAAAACTAGCCAATCCTGAAGGCTCGACATCTACTGACCTTATGCAAGATCATGCTGACTGGTGCCACAGTCAGTAACGTGCCTGTAAATGACCACCTGTTGTTGCCACACTCTACAAGCTACTGCCCCAAGAATCACATATGTGACTCATCACTCCCTCTTATTAGGGAAGTCCTTTTGGACCACACCAAGCTTGTCCCTGAAGTACACAAACTTCACCCTTGATAGAGGCTTGGTCAACATATCTACTATCTGCTCATCTATAACGACATACTAGAGCTTCACTACTCCCTTCTGCACTGTATCTCTGATATAATGGTACATGATCTCGATATGCTTGGACTTGTCATGAAACACTGGGTTCTCTGACAACTTCACACAACTCTGGTTGTCACACTAGATACAAGTCGCCTCTAACTCGAGATCAAACAATCCTGCAAGCAACTTTCGAAGCGACATTACTTCCCTGCTAGTTGAACACACTGCTATATACTCTGCCTCGACCATACTGAGTGCCACAGTAGTCTCCTTCCTGCTAAACCATGACATCATAGCTGATCTCAAACTGAAGCAACATCCAGAAGTACTCTTTCGGTCTGCAACACTACTAGCCCAATTTGAATTAGTATAGCCTTGCAAGCTTATCTCTCGATCCGAAACATATCTGAGTCCATAGTCAATTGTACCTTTCAGGTACCTCAACACATGTTTTGCTGCAATCAAGTGAACACCTCTAGGTTCAACCATATACTGACTCAATGTGTTCACCGCAAAACATATATTTGGTCTTGTGTTCATTAAGTACATCAATGAACCAATCATCTATCTATACATGGTGGCATCCATTGTCTCTAAAGATGTATCACTCAATAACTTCCGATTTGTCACCATCAGTGTAGGCATGGCTTTACAATGCATCATTTTGAATCTCTTCAGAATCTCTACAGTATATTTTCCTTAGTTAAGGAAAATCTCACTCGGTCTCTGCCATACCTCTAGACCTAAGAAATAATGCATCATACCTAGGTATTTCATCTCGAACTCTGTAGCAATATTTCTCTTAATCTCAACGATGAGCTTCTCGTCCCTATTAGAAACAGGTCATCCACATCAGGTAAAGCCCAAGCTCATTAAGAAACTGTCAATTCTACTGTACCATGCCCTGGGTGCTTGCTTTAATCCATACAATGCTTTCTTCAATCTGCACACGTGTTTGACTATCGTGTGTCTCGAAACCTTGTGGTTGCTCCACATACACTTCCTCTTCTATTACACCATTTAGAAAAGTTGTCTTCACGTCCATTTGGTGTACCTTCCACTTCATTACTGTAACTATCACAAGTATAGCTCTAATCAAAGTGTATCTCTCCACAGGAGAAAATGTCTCCTCATAATCTATTCTTTCTTTCTGAGAGAAACCACGAGCCACAAACCTTGCGTTATATTTCTCGATACTGCCATATGTTGAATGCTTCATCTTTTAAATCCACTTGGAACTTACCATTGTCTTCTCTTTCGATCTCAGAACCATATCCCAAACATCATTCCTTACAATGGAATTGTACTCCTCAATCATGGCATCCTTCCATTCTTTCTTCTCTACAACCTCAACATCAATAATATCACATAACAATGCCACATAGTTGGAATGTGGTCGAGGTTTCATGCTTTCTCCGAAAGATCCATTTGGAGCACCATACTTCTCGACATCCTAAATAATTTCACGAGCCCAACATGATCTTCTTTTCTTTGTATTTGTTTCTGTAGGTCTTTGTGGTTCTTGCATGTCATGGTCTTCTGGACCATGCTCTATTGGCACAACATCATTAACTACATCTGTATCTACAACTCTAGGAGCTTTAGGCTCCTCATCATGGATCTCATCTGTATGATGCTACCTCGATCTACTGAAGGCCGCATCATCATCGAATGTAACATCTCTACTAATCTCGATCTGTCTGGACTCTGTAACCAAGGATGTAGACACTATATGCCTTCGATGTCTCACTATATCCAACAAATATACCCTTCTTTCCTGAAGGATCCAACTTCGATCTCTTATCCTTTATTACATGGATGTGTACAACTCTGTGTCTGGATAGTCTGTTCCAAGCCTCAGCTAGAGACCATCTAAATTGTTTCCTTCTGCAACCGTCATTATAGCTCCCTCTCAGAGCTATTACCTGTAGCCTGCACAGAACAAGAAACAAGAACAACGTCTCCATGGAGTTTACAAGATAACCCACCTGGAACAAAGTCAACAACTAAGAACATCTCCTAGAGGAGATCAATTTATCCTGTAAATAAGTGCATTATCAATATAAGCATTTACTGGAGTGTTAGTTGTACCAATAGTATTCAAGTGTTACTAAACTAGCAATAGCAATAGCAATAATAAAATTCTAAAGACTGCTATTCTAGTTAGAATATTGCAACAATATAAAATATCAAACCTAATATGCAATATAAAACATATTCCCATAGCCTTTACTGCTTCCATTATCGTTCGATTCTTTCTTTCTACTAAGGATTGTAGGGAGTAGTGAGCTCCCTCTTAACCCTAACTTCTCTGCAGAATGATTTGAAGTCATTTGATGTGAACTCTCCTCCATTATCCGCTAAGTGGAGTGGTTGTTATTAGACCTATTATCCCCTAGCCTAGGGATAACTAAGGAGATTATGTCTCGAGGCCAACAGGTCCTAGACATGGAGTACCGAGAGCCATATTGACTTGAGCTTGGCCCTAGAGGGCCCATCTTTCTTCTTCAGCGCCTCCACCTTGTTAGCAACAACAACATCCATCCCATCGGCCTAGTCCTTCAGCAGCAGTGGATCTTGCTCCATGAGGTAATGAGTTTGGGTATCATGCTATGTGTCACTCTGATTCTCAAAACATTTGAATATGTGCATTTAATTCTTTTTGCTTCTGACATGTGCTTGGACTTTATGCCTTTCCACTTGTCCACACCTGGGGGGAATGACAGGATGCCCTAGCAGGTTGGTTCCCTTAAGATTTGAGTTTCCACTGGGTGGGTTCATGAAAGGTCATCTTCCATTCCCACCATACTTATCACTTTTCATCATTTTCCCTCTCATCCATCCCCTGCATTGGTTTGGGCATTGGGTTTGCCAAGCTAGCAAAGGGTTGTACCTTGCCTTGTGGGAAGAAGGGGCTAAAGACCCAGAGGGTAAAAGTAGTTGGTAAAAGATAAAAGCCAAAAGAACATGTGCATTTAATTCTTTTTGCTTCTAATATGTGCTTGGACTTTATGCCTTTCCACTTGTCCACACCTGGGGGAAATGACAGGATGCCCTAGTAGGTTGGTTCCCTTAGGATTTGAGTTTCCACTGGGTGGGTTCATGAGGGGTCATCACCCATTCCCACCATACTTATCACTTTTCATCATTTTCCCTCTCATCCATCCCCTGTATTGGTTTGGGCATTGGGTTTGTCAAGCTAGCAAAGGGTTGTACCTTGCCTTGTGGGAAAAAGGGGCTAAAGGCCCAGAGGGTAAAAGTAGCTGGCAAAAGATAAAAGCCAAAAGAACAAAACCTTTAGATGCTTTGCCCAGGGATCCCCGAGAAAGCAATAAAAGGCTTCTCAACAAGAAATGGAGGGACCCATAAAATAATAAAATCAAGACTGAGTTGGAGGATAGGGGGTCTCATCACGAGCCAACATATTAGGTCCATGGGCATGTAGCGGTATGACACTACCATTCAGTTGGTCACCACGCCAGGGCAGTGGCTCTTGGTGGCATAGCCAAGAGAAAGGGGGTCTCATCACGAGCCAACCTTCTCATCTACGTGAAATGCTTGTGGGTAACATTGTCACCACTAGTCACCATCCCAGGGCAGTGTCCCCTAACTAGTCTCTTGAAAGAAAAAGTAATAAGATAAAAAGGTAAAAGGCGTTGAATGGGCTTGCAAACATTTGCATCCATAACAAGGTGAAGCTCACCCTCTTCAGAGGCACCCACAAGTAAGCCATACATTTACCTGTCATCACTGCATCCATTGCTCAAACATCCCCATACCACCTCATCCACTTGCATGACCTGGATTTTCCTTCACATGGAAACATCCCATGTCCAATGATAATTAGCCCAATAGGACCTCCTAAAACCCTCTCCAAACCTGGCTTGTCAAATAGTATAATGTCTTTGAGCACTTGTCTGGGAAACGAGGGGTTTATGTACATGTTTAGATAACTTGATTATTAGACGTGATTGGCATTGCTATGATCCATGTGACTTATGAACCCATGGAGGGCGTACTTGTTGTTGTTGCAGGGCCACACCCGACAGACAGGTACACATGGGGAGATGATTAGTTCAGACCTCCATAGGGCTAAATGCCCACCAGATGGATGTTGAGACCCCAGCCACGAGCAGACACATACCAAAGGCTTGCACCAGAGAGAGAGGAGGACGTTCCACCAGAGATAGCCTGGCCGACCTGGACCCAGGGGGGTCTTGCCCTCCCACTATGATGTTGGCCTTGGAAGGCCCATGACGTCACCTATGTGACCCTTGACGTCACCCAACGTTTGATGGACACTTTGGAGGCAGTTGTGTGCCAAGTGGCACATGTGGCTTGATCCAAAGGCCTTGGGAGGCCTAACGTTTTTCTCTTGGAGGCCAACGTTTCACCTGGGAGGCTCAACGTCACCCTAGAACGGCATGACGTGACCTCTTTTCCTTGATTTAGGATTTTATTCATCATATTATGTAAAAAAATGGATATTACATGCAAAGTGGCCATGTCTTCCTTTTTGACCTAATTTGTAAATTAAAGGTCATTTTCACAGTATAAATAAGGGTTTTTTCCCTTGTATTTAGGATCATCTTTCATTCACACTAAGTGAGGTCTGAAATTTGCGCCCTACTTAGGTTTTATTGGCTGAAATTTGGTGCACACTTCTTGAAGGAGGCTAGTTTTGGTGTATTTTGGCATTTTTCTTGGTGGAAAGTCTTCAACTAGGACTATTGCTAGATTATTCTTGGTGAATGTAAGTAAATKTCTGCAATTCTTCTTCATTTTGAATGGTTATGGTACATTTATTTTGCATTTCTTCCAAGATTATGAAATTGCTAGCTTAAAACCCTAGGAGGTTAAAGCACATGTTATTGTTCTTTCCTTAACAACTTTTCACCTACTAGATTGTGCTAGAAACCCTACTTTCTTGAAGCTTTGTGCTAACGGCCTTGCCATTGCAACACCCTAGCATCATTTTCTTCATCTATCCGTCATCTACTTCATCCTTGAGCTAAAGAAGGAGGAAAACCGCTAGGGCCTAGGGTTACCTACTTCCTAGTGTCCATTTTCCCCCTACGGTTTAGTGATTGAGGTCTTGGGTTACCAACACCTCAATCATTGACTTTCTTGTCTCTAGCTCTCACATTATCAGTTGTTCCTTCAAAGATTGTCGCTGCTAAAAGTGACTCCATTAACCCTAAAGATATTGATCTGGGCCTTGCACTTGATTGATTGATGAAAACAACTCTCAAAACTTTTACCTCAAGCTATCTACTAATCTTTCCTAACCCTAGAGTAGACTAATTTACTAACCTACTTGCTTCTGTTACAAAAGTAAGCAACATCCATTTATTGTAGCAATAAAAGAAATTACAAAGTTGATTTATACACTACCTAATTAGCTTCTGACAAATGCTAGTACATTGCTATTATTGAGTTATTATTTTTGGTCATTGTGAAGCTCTTTTAAAGCTTTTATTGTGAAACTATTATCTTGTAAACATTGTTGTTATAAATTTTTGTTTGCTTCATCTTACATCAACTATTGTTTTTATTGACAAGTCCATGGTTTTATGAAGCACTAACATCAAATTGTACTTTCAAAATATATTGTTTTCTTGTTGCTTTGTTCTGGGAAGGTACATATAAGCACGTCACTGCTTCATTGGTTAAAACCTTGGTACTTTCTAATCAGTGTGACTTGTGAGAGGGGATACCTTTATAAACACTTTAACCTTTGCCTTCTCAAACCCCCAGGTCACTGGGGACGTCTCCCCTGGGCCATCAACCCTAAATACAAAGAGGTATCTTATTAAGGTGACAGTGATAGGATAACCTCCTGTTACGCCAATTTTCCTCCCTTAGCCTTTCCCTTTGGGACAAGTACAAATTGCACGATAACAGGACCTCACACGTCTGAATGCATGATCTCCAAAGCTCCTTTGGCTTTGTTGTCATTGCTTAGGAACTAGCTCTTCCCGATGGTCGATCTACTCCATGTCTCAAAAAGGAGGCTATCTAATATGTTTCCTTCTGCAACTGTCATTGTAGCTCCTTCTTAGAGCTATCACTGGTGACCTGCTTTCGTGGTAACCTTCCTGGAACACATACATCTCCATGGTAACCTTCATGGAAATTGAAGATAACCTGCCCGAGACAAGAGCAACAAGAGAAAAACTATTTCCAACATAATAGCATTTTCATAAGAGAATAAGAGGCAATTTTTTGGTAATCATCATAACATTACCAAGGTGACTTGCTTGGAAGCAAAAAAAGAAATATCTCCTAGAGGAGATGTTAGTTCATCTTGCAAACAAGTAGAATACGCATTTATATCAATAGTACTCACATGCTACCAAGTATTCATTGTACCTAGTAGTAATAGAACCTTTCAAAGATTGTTGTCACAACTATAGTGTTTACCTGTAATGTAGCAACTATCAAACTTGATATGTGCGAATTGGAAACTTATCAATTTAATCAATCAAACCTGAGACCTGGAGTCTTATCTCCAAGAATGAGTATTGTTACTTTTCTTTCGAGTCTCCTTCACTCAAGATGACAAGTATTCTCTCCAAATTCTCCCCTGTACTAATACAATATGCTTTCTTGACAGAAATCCGAGTTAGAGAATAGAATGCAAATAAACTCTAAAATCTCAACCTTAATCAATCTAATACTTTGACTAAAGTCAACTTATAACTATAACTTTGACCAGAAGGTGCACTAGGCTAGGGCGCACTAGGCCAACTAAGAATTAGGCCCAACACTTCACTAAAAGTGCCCAACGAATTTGGTTTATGGTTTGTTGCCGCTACAAAACTAGAAACCCTAGCTGGAACTGCAGGAAGAATGGCTAGCGCGTTGATCTAGGGCAAGAATAATTTCAGCATCCTTCAATGAGTTGCTCGACGAGTTACAAGAACTTTACTGGACTAGAGGAATTGCAATTGGTACGGGCACTGCAACTGGCACTACAACTTCTTGTTCAATGAAGCCTTGACCTAGGGTTTTATGAGGAAACCCTAATCTTCCAACTTTTGAATTTTGGAGATCTAATCCGAGGGAAAGATGCGCCCTCCTTAGGCAAGCTTCTTGGTGCCTTTTGTAAGTGCTCAAAGAGCTTGAAAATAGGGGAAACTGACGATCTTTCTTCCAGTGGTTAGACTATTTTGAAGGAAACCAACTCTAGTACCATGTTAAAATTTTGATATGCTCGTTTAACCATAGACAATGTCACATCATTGTCACCCAACCATAGGCATCTACATATGCCACCCTCGAGCACAATAACCTTTTCTTAGATAGAATGATTCCGACAAGTCCACACTAGAACCAACAGATAAACCCTAACCAAAAACACCATTATTGCAGCAACAACAAAATACCAATAAAGCATACCTTTACCAAGAGAAGCACACAAGAAGAAGATACTTGAAAGACTTGTGCCCTAGCTGCCACTGCTGCTCCTTAGACTTGCGCCCTAGATGCTGCCACAGTTCCTCCTTAGACTCGCGCATTGTTTTATGAGTGAGTGAGTGTGTAAATGAGCTAGGCGCCTCCTTATTTATACTAGCTTGTCCAAGTGACTTTTCCAAGTGGGGCCGACTTCTCTTTCTGGGGCCTTCTATTTCTTTATTATTATTCTCCTTGGGACGACTTCTCTTCTAGGGTTTTCACACATATGTTTAATGGTTCTCTTACTCTCGGAATATTCTATTCTACGTACAACGGTTACACTTGGAGGTTAATACCTCCCGCAACTACCAAAACATCAACAGTGGAGACTATGGTGGTAGCTTTGCTACTAGATTCGTAGTCGTGAGACTATGGTGGTGGTCTTCGAACTACTAGATTCGTAGTCGTGAGACTATGGCAGTAGTCTTGTACTACTGGATGGCATAGTCGAGAGACTATGGTAGTAGCCTTGGGGCTACTAGATGCTTGCAGCATAGTCGTAAGACTATGGTGGTAGTCTTGGGACTACTAGAAGAAAACATCTTGGAAGAATACATCCCTAGCTAAGAGGGAGTGTTGTTGTTTTGGTAGTAGCGGGAGGTATTTCCTCCTGGACAACCTTTCTTAGAGAAGAAGAAGATTCCATAAGTCAAAGGAAGATCATTGAACAGTTGAAGAACATCCTGAAAGAGAAGTCGACCCACAGGAAAAGAATAAAGCAGAGATGGAATTTCCAAGAAGAGAAGTCGGCCCACAGGAAAAGATAAAGGGGAAATGGAATTTCCCAGAAGAGAAGTCGGCCCCAGCTAAAGTGACTTGAAGAATATAAATAAGGTGATGCCTTTCTCATTTGTAACTCACTCACTCAGCTATCTCACTCAAGAAGAAGGTGCAAGTCTGAGGCAATGAGAAGACACAACTATTGCAACAACTGGGGTTTTCTTGGTTATTCTTGGTGGTTTCTCTTATGTGCTATCTCTGGGAAGATATGCGCAAGTTTTGTATGGTGTTGTTGCTGCAGCTGTTTGGTGCACTACCCTTGTTTGGTGCACTATTCTTGTATCAAGGTTTCTTCATTATCAGTTTACTCTTGTGAAGAAGAGATGGTTCATGGTTTGAATGTATTATCAGAAAGAATCTATCTAAGAAAGGTTGGTTGGGTTTTTCCCGAGATAAATCTCTGTGTCTTCTTGTGCTTGTTTATGCTGCTCATATTTTCAGTATACGGTATCTAGTTGTTAAATGTAAAAGGAGATCTAAATACACTGATAAATCTATTGCTCTGAAAATTTAAGAAAATCTAACAATCCATAGATAGATAGCATTTCCCATGTTTGAGTAGAGGAATAACATCCCCAATGGATTGACAAGCATATTTTTTTATATTATAGTATTAGATGCATGGCACAACAAGAATCAAACACCAAATATCACATTGACATCCACAACTACAGTGCCACTCAAGGTTTGTTTAATGATGTTATCCACCAGCAAATGTTAAGAACAATGTTTTAAAAATCAGCCAAATCGAACTCAAAGACGACTAATTTGAGCTATTCGATGCATCAAGTAGGTGACTCAACCTTCGAATGAGTTCGGTCATCAGTTCAACAGGTTCCATTCCAAATTAATCACATACAAGCATACAAAATTTTCTTTAAGAAAAGTGTAAAAAATAAGAACAACAAAATACCGCCCCCCAATCCTCCCCCTTTCCCCACTAAAACCCTAAAAAAATCTTATATAAGGAACCCCAACTCTATTTGCCTCACATCGTTCTCATTGAGCATTTGTGAGCATTTGGAGTTGGTGGAGCTGCATTGAAGAGTTGCAATTTGAAGTGAGCTTGGAACTTGTTAGGGTAGAGGAGACTCACCTGACAGTTTAATATTGATGACTCAAGGTGGATGATGATCCACTAGTAGCACCAGGCATGGCAAGCACTAGCCATACTACTGCTAGTATTGTAGATGTCCCAAACGAGTCCATCCGGTCTAAGCCTAAGGATGATCCTGTTTTTCATGATGGGGATCAATTACCAATATTAGTGATGAGTTTGATGATTGATCATGTTGATCATTGATATGTAGTAGCTTGAAACATGTTGTTTTTCAGACTTTTGAGGCCATTTATAGCCTCGATGTTTGCGTATTTTGTTTCGGATTTATATTGCACTCGGCTCCGTTTTGTTATTTTCACCCTTACATGCTATATACATGAGCAAACTTTGCATATTTGGCCTCTAATGGTTTGGATTTACATTGACGTACATAAACATAATTTTTTTAAATAAACTTTTCATATTTTGTGTATTTTTTAGTAAGTTGGTTCTTAAACCGAGTCGTTGACCGATTCCGATCCAAGTCCACTCTGACCCTTGGTTGTGTTCAAGTCCGATTCCAACTTTTAAAACATCCGTTAAGACTCTAAGACTCTAAAGGTAATACATGTAATATATCAATTCATAGTGCCATACAATTTATATCAATGCAATGTAACACATTCGAATATCAAAGATCTGGTATTTGTCTTGTCTTTTTTCTTCTTTTGATCACTTCTTAAGGTTCCTTTATTTATTTATTTTTACATTACCATCATTTGTGGGCCACTATGGGGCCACAAACCCACATGCCCAAGTCTTACAAGGCTAGAAACAGGCTTCCAAATCAGTCATGTTAATGAAATATCTGGGAAACGGCAAGGAAATGTTTCTGGAAGCATAAATAGCTCAAGAAACATTTAAGTTTTATAGCCCTTTCTGAGAGGATACAGTTTCAGAACATTCCTAGCTGAAAAGGGAGGGGGGCCTGTGCTCCCTGCTACTTGTTTTTTACCAATACATGATAATGGGGACACAGAATTACGTTGGAATCTATAAATATCTGTAACATATGCACTATAAAGCACAGAAATCATATAGAAAACATAAAATGTAAAAAAAACTATTTTCAAGATGAGTTAGGATCTTTAATTTACACCAAATATGTCCACACAGGAAACTTGCAGATATGAAGATCTCCAAGTTTTATCAGAGCTGAAAAGAAGAAAAAAGACAAAAGAAAAAACACTACTGCCCTTGTTGCAAATTTTGCAAATCAGTGCCTCACATAGGCAACATGATTATGTTAGTAGGTAAAAAGGGTTTTATTATGAATTAAAAAATGAAAATCAGCTCAAATTTTCATTTGGACCATCTCGCTCAGAGTCAGAAATACCTGAATTTGTTCATCTGGGTCATCCATATGCAATATGAGATTGCTGAGAAAACCCTTTATCTGGAATAAAAGGTGAATACATATAATCAACATTTATATCAAAGGTTATATCAACACTTATATCTGGAATAAAAGGTGAATACAGATACTTAGCTCTATGATATCTACTTAGTCATGCAACCAGATTTGTACAATCAATTTACAAACATAATAAGGCATAACACATGTGCATTTCAATAACGTGACAAATACAAGATAGTGATTGGAAGCTTACATCAATATTTCTAGATGATGAAGATGCTACACTCAGGAAGTTTGAAATTGCAGGTAATATCCCAAGACGAACAGCATCACTGCTGTCATCTAACCGCTTTTGTAATGATTTGCTCACTACTGTTATCTGTTCATCTGTACAAAAACGATATCTATCTCATTTTGGAACTGTGAATGAATAAGTTAATAACAGTATAATATTATGCTTTAAAATTCAGCAATCACAAAATGAGAGTAACAAACTTAGCCTGCATATTCTGCTTTGCATAAGTTAATCAAAATCATATCCCTTCCTACTATAATAATAAATATGTCTAGGTAGCTATTATTTATAGCAAATATCAAACCATCAACCATAATGTGGTTATCAAGAAAATGAAAAAGTAACGACATTCGCTTTCTGTCTCCTACGCTAACTCAAAGCCTCTGTACCATTGCTCATTATGAACAAATGAATTGCCTATACGATTGCACGTTAGCAATAAATGAATGGCATAACTATTCGGAAGGAAATTTGGTATGAAATGTATTCAGTTTTACCAAAACATAAAACATAATACTAAGCACTGGAAATTTTGAAAAGATAGCTCTCCATAAGAGAGAATACATATATTTATATACTACTAAGCAGACAAAGTGGCTCAGGTGGCCATATTTCCCTTAAAAGAGCCTCCACTAAAAACTTCAGGCATCATTCTCATAAATAATAAAGGTGTTACTGAAAAGCTAAGTTACCAGGATTTGGATACGGATTCGGATCCGGATATGGATCCGCCAGTTTTTTGAAAAGCCGGGATCCGGACACGTCAAGTACAAACAATGTAAAAAAGTTTTTATAATTTTAAAAACTAAAAAATATATACAATTTTAAATATATCACTTATATATATAAGGTTAATTGGGTTTAGCTCGAGTGATTGGGAGGAATGTTTGTTATCCTCCTCACCGAGGTTCAATTTCGGCAAGTGACATGTTTGAGCTCATAATGAGTATATGGCTGTAATGGCTTCAAGCCCTGTTTCCTGTTGTTGACTAGCCTTGTGCTCAAAGGACTTTATTTTTCTTACAAATTTAATATTTATAATACATAAAGAAATTATTAGTATATTAGATTAATAAACTTATAATTATTTACAAGTATTTAACCTTAATTATTTTATACCACCTAAGTATTAGTTATTAGTTATGAAATAACATTAGTTAGTTTGCTATAGACTTAAACTTTACTTCTAATTAGAATATGTAAGGAGACGTGGTTTATAAACTTTACCATATGCATTAAAATTTATAATAGCTGAAAAGCTCCATTCTTACCTCCCCTGCTACTACTGCGCTTACTCGGGTTCTTTTGTCCGACTTGCTTAAAGGAAGGTAAGGTCCCAGTCATGATATATCTAGGCAGGGAAGCCAACCCATAGGTTTTACTCTATGAATGAATACAAGAGAGAAAGTAGCTAGACTACTCAATATATATTTGTTTAATGGACCCGGTGAGCAGTGATCATGGAAAGAACTTATCGGGAAGCACTGCTAATCTCAAAAAAGGTCAGGTTATTACTTCTTAGTTGTTTAGAGTCAGGTTCACCGTTTACTCACAACGAAGGAGCTGTCCCCCACTAGGTTGGACGTTCATTGGGTGTAACAAAAGAATCACAGTCGACCACGGGTTACAATGCACTCTTCGCACAACAAATCCACTTAGCAGCTAGCTGTTTAATCCCTCTACTATCGCATAAGCCAAGAAAATTCTTTATCGCGACCACTACCATTATGTCGTCCGTTGATTTTCCCCATTTGCTGACGTTGATGTTTTGGCATTGTCATGGACAGATCCCGGCAGATCCAGATCTGAATCCGTATCCGAACCGGGGATCCGCGGATCCAAACGGATCCGGTAACATAGCTGAAATGGTATGTAAACTACATGAAAGGCAATAGTCAGTAAAATAGGCATTATAATATCTGGCGGTGTCCTCGTTTATGACTAAATTTATGACACTATCTTTCATAATTATAGCTTGGAAGGGTCACAATATTTCTAGGAGCATTACCTATTAAGAATGTTATGGGTTGTAACAGAAAAGATGGGTAATGTGCACACCATACCCCTCCAATAATTCAGAATTGTAAAAGATAAATAAGAATGCCAACACATACTATTTACATATTTAAAATGCCCTTGCACAAGGTTCATAACTCTTATGGAGAGAGAGACAGAGAGACTTCAGTAATTACCATTAACTGCTCTATAATTAGTTCATCACATGCTCCCCTTTTGGAAATGTTTTGGACAAAATGGATGTGTCCTATTTAACAACAGTATCAAAGTGTAACATATGTCTGTGGAACCTTAACTATCACGAATCTTATAGGTCACAACTAAATGAATATAGAAGATGCTTCTTATTTAAAAATAATATGTTGAAGATATTTCACGCTTGAACCTCATACATAATTAAAATATCGATGTGCATCTCAGGCGGCCCTGATCAGGGTAATCTATCTTTTTGAGTTTACTGTGAGCAACCACCTAACTGTGAAATAAGGAATATAAGATGGTATTTGAGAATCATCAATCACAAACTAAAAGCATGACAGGATATTGTTGATCCTCAGTGTGTTCAAAACTTCAATCTACACAGATTTTTTGATCATGTGCCTTCTTTATTAGAACATCCAGCAAACGGTAGTATTTAATAAGAGGCATTAGGTTAAGTGAGATCATTATCTTCTAATGAATGGAAGTAACAAAGCAAGGTCTATTACTCCTGAATCGGATAATAACTGGAACAGTCAAGTTGATTGTCATTTATTTATTTTTATTGGATATATGAATGACTTCTACGTTTATCAAAGGCACTTGTCATGACAATATATTACTACCTAAGTCACCTGACACGTCCCTTATGGGCCAAGTGTCCGTATCCGCGGTGTCATTGAGATGACACGCTACGGTACGTGTCGGATGTAGAAATATCTGAGGTCCTATGAGGATGCCATTTA
>ML778138.1:765027-777907 GCA_009831015.1 Picea engelmannii | reverse complement strand
CCATTGCTACGTTCTTCATGAAGATTTCAGAGATCAAAGATTAGCTAGGTGCCATTGGAGAAACAACAACGAACAAAGAACTTGTCATGATTACTCTCAATGCTCTTGCAAGACATTGGGAACCATTCCTTCAAAGTATCAGTGGAAGAGCATATTTACCTGAAATTGATCGTCTATGGATAGATTGCACTCGGGAGGAAACGAGACTGATAGCCAGAGGAATGCAAGACTCCCATCATGATGACAATCAAGCTCTTGCCTCTCATTGAAAGAAAGGAAGAAGAAATAGAAGAAGTTTTGGCAAAGCATTCAAAGACAAGAAAACTTCAGCAGTTTCGGGTCATGAACATAGAAAAGACATTTCAAGGATTCAATGTTTCAGATGTGACAATTATGGACACATTGCCAGAAATTGTCCTACCAAGAAGAAAGGAAGACAACATGCATCCACTGCAGATGTTCATTCAGAACCACGTCAGAGAGATGAAGACATAAAAGATGAATCATTCTTCTTCATATGAACACTCCCATGTACGGTTCCTACAGATAGTGATATTTGGTTGATTGACAGTGGTGCTTCCAGACACATGACTGGATATAGAGAACATCTTACAGATCTTGTAGAGAAAGAGTCTTGTCTGGATGTTGTACTTGGTGACAATGACAGATATATTGTGAAGGGGATTCGAACTTCTTCTTTCCAACTAGATTGTGACATACCTCTTCAATTAAGTGAGGTACTATATGTACCTGGGATGAAAAGGAACCTTGTCTCTGTTTCTGCCTTAGAGGATAAAGGCTACAAGGTTACCTACTCTGAAGGAAAATTTCTTGCATGGCACAAGAACTCACACATGGATTATGCCCGGGTGATTGGTGTTCGAGAAAACAGTTTGTAGAGATTGACTGTCCGACCAGTCCAGGCCTTGTTACATGATACTATCAGCTTGAGCAAGCTATGGCATAGGAGACTTGCTCATTTACATTATAGAGCCCTTCTCGCTCTAGGGAAGATGGTGACAGGGCTTCTGGAGATACATATCGAACATGATGGCGTTTGCAGAGGTTGTGCTCTTGGCAAGAATGTCAAGGGGTCCTTTTTGAGTAGTGACAGTAGATCCAAGGGGATCTTGGACTTGATACATACAGATGTGTGTGGACCCATGACTGTTGCTTCCTTGAATGGATATTTGTACTATGTGCTCTTCATTGATGATCACTCTTGGAAGACGTGGATTTACTTCTTGAAGACCAAGGATGGAGTCCTTGCGAAATTTCAAGAGTTTAAAGCTCAGGTTGAGAACCTGACCGAGAGGAGGATCAAGGTGTTGACATCAGATAATGGAGGAGAGTACACCTCCAGGGATTTCAATGATTTCTGTATTGAGGCAGGGATCAAGAGGGAGTACATCGTTCCTTATAACCCTCGGCATAATGGGGTTGCAGAGAGAAAGAATAGAACTATTGTTGAGGCAACCAAAGCGATGATACATGATCAGAATCTACCTATGATTCTTTGGGCAGAGGCATCCATGACAACAGTGTACGTTCAGAACAGGAGTCCTCAAAGATTATGAAGAACATGACTCCCAAAGAAGATTTCACCGGAGTAAAGCATGAGGTTGGACACTTCAGGATATTTGGGTGTCCAGCATACTTTCATGTACCTAAGGAAAAGAGAACAAAGCTAGACCCTTCAAGCAAAAAGGGTACATTTGTACGATACAGTGAATCTTCGAAGGAATATCGGATATACATCCCTGGTCAGAGATAGATCAAGGATAGCAGACATGTCACCTTTGAGGAAGAGATAGCCTTCCGAAGATCCAGAGAATCTCAGATGGATATTGACAGTGAGAAAAAGGAAGAGATGGTACCTTCTCCCCATTTGGCAGTTCAGAGGGAGACAGGTACAGATCAAGTTGATCCAATTGATGTTCCCAGAGACATTGTAGTAGGCCAGAAAAGGCCTACATGCGCTCGACAGACTCTGTAGGGGGCAGAGGGACATGCAGCGCCTCGTGGTACATTTCGAGAGAACAAGAGACCACAGAGATTTTCGAGCTATGTTTCAGCCATGAGCCACATCATTGATACTGAGCCTTCTTTTCATGGAGAAGCAGCAGGTCAACAGGTTTGGCAGGATGCCATGACCGAAGAGTATCAGTCCATCATGAGGAATGATGTGTGGGATATTGTTCCGAGACCAGAAGGTAAGTCTGTAGTGACTTCCAAGTGGATCTATAAGATCAAACATGCAGCCAATGGAAGTGTCAAGAAGTACAAAGCGAGATTCGTGTCTAGAGGATTCTCTCAGGTGGAGGGAATAGATTATGAGGAGACATTTGCTCCTGTTGCCCAATACACTTCCATCCGTGCGATTATTTCTCTTACAGCATCCATGAGTTGGAGACTACATCAGATGGATGTGAAGACAACCTTTCTCAATGGTGAGATTGAGGAAGAGGTTTACATCTAGCAATCAGATGGATTTGTGACACATGAAAATGAGTATCATGTATGCAAGTTGAAGAAAGCCATGTATGGACTAAAGCAAGCACCTCGCGCTTGGTATGAGAAGATTGATGGATACTTGATGAGTTTGGGTTTCAACAAAATTGTTGTTGATCCCAACCTATACTATCACATTGTTGGTGACGAGTCTCTGATTTTGGTCCTATATGTTGATGACTTATTCCTCACAGGTTCAGAAAGCCTTATTTTTTAATGCAAGCGTGCATTAGCTTCTGAATTCGAGAAGAAGGAAGAAGGTTGGGATCATCAAAAGGAATACTGAGAGAATGAATGATGATTGGAACTCATAAGGAATGTTCGTTTCCATTCCGAACCATGTTAATTAGCTCTATTCCCAATTCGTTGTTCCTAGTCTGCATGTTGTTCCTATGCACTCGCTCGACTATGGAGTTGTTCCTATGCACCCACTCGACTTAGCAAGTTAGTGAGTTGTTCCTATGCACTCGCTACAGAAGGAGAGGTCATTTATGCGACCTTCTCGACCGAAGGTCATTCTGGTTCGACGAGGTCAAAATAGCAAGTTTCTCACCCCCAAAAGCTATGACCTGGCTCCTTTACCTAATATCATTCATGTTCAGTAAATACCTAATATCAGTCCTGTTCGGTAAACCAACCCTGCATCTGGAGGTTATGCAAGTGCTTCTGGTTCAACTGGAGCTGGAATTGGAATAGTCTCGGGTCCAACTAATTCTGAATCTGTAACCTTGCGAGGTGGTGGTGGGAAAGCAGGAACTGGTACCTTGGTATGATGCACTACTTCTTGGGACTAGAAGTGTGGCAGAGGACTGATGAGATTTTCTTGAGTCAAGGGAAATACATAGTGGAGATATTTAAGAAATTCGGGATGACAGATTGCAAATCCATGCCTACACCAATGGTGATGAATTTGAAGAAAATGAACGAGGCTTCTTTTGATTCAGGCGAGAATGATCCACACCTTTACAAACAGCTGATTGGATCATTGATGTATTTGGTTAACACCAGACCTGATATATGCTATGCCGTGAGTGTACTCAGTGAGTTTATGAGTCAGTCGAAACAGACACACTGGATAGCAGTGAAGCATGTGTTGAGATATTTAAGAGGCACAGTTGGTTATGGCATGAGATATGCCTCTGATGTAGACATGAAATTGCAGGGATATGTTGATGCAAATTGGGCAGGGAGCGTAGTGGACCAAAAGAGCACATTCGGTTGTTGTTTTACCTTGTGATCTGCCATGGTTTTCTGGTGCAGCAAGAAACAGACTTTTGTGGCTTTGAGTACCGCAGAAGCAAAGTACATTGCATTATGTGTGGCAGTCTGTGAAGTTGTGTGGCTTCGCGAACTCCTTGCAAACTTATTTGGACATGAGATAGATTCCACCATTATCCGTTGCGATAACCAAAGTTGTGTGAAGCTCTCAGAGAATCCGGTGTTTCACGATAAATCGAAACACATTGAGATCAAATACCATTACATCAGAGATACGGTGCAGAGGAAAGCAGTACACGTATATTACCTTTCTACACATAAGCAACTTGCAGATGTCTTCACCAAACCACTTGCTAGGACAAAGTTCGAGTACTTATGTGAGAGACTTGGCCTGGTGGAGAATGTCCCTAGTTGAGAGGGAGTGTTGTTGATTGCAGCTTCATGAGACATTCTCCAGGTCATTCTCCTCTGAACTGAATTGAGACGATCTATGAGAGAGCCCATGTGATGGGTGTGTCATACTCCTCTGGACTGAGTTGAGATGACGTGTTGTCTCTTGTCGTGCTCCTCTGGACGGAGTTAAGTTGGTTGGCATACCCTAGGGAGTAAGAAGGTTTACACTCCTAGGGTTGTTTTTATCTAACTTGTGCTTTAAAGACCCCATTTACCCAATTTTAAAGCCACTAATTTGAATATTTTGCATTGGAGAAATAAAATAGTTGCATTCGGTGTTGAGATTTGGGTACCTTGGAAAGTGGTCCCCATGTACTTATGAGTCTCTAAGCACAAAGGGGGAGACTATTACCCTTGTACTATGTACTTTGTGTCTAATTTCACATTGACTTAGGAGATTTAAGTCAAAAGTGAAATTTGGTCATTTTAGCTTAAGTGACAATTAATTCACAAAGTGAGTGAATTAATAGACATAAAGTGGAAACTATGGAAACTTGAGTGAAAGTGGGTTTTGAGTTGAGATATATATGAGATGATCTCAACCATTGATTAGAGATGAGATGTGAGATCTCATCCATCCATTCTTTTAGGTTTCCTTATGCTTCCTAAAGGAGGGCGCAAGGGGCAAAGGAGGTTTCATTCCTTGTCATGTTCACTTGAGGAGAAGGAGAAAAGGCAAGAGGATGAGAACAATTGCATTGGGAGAGGAGAGCTTGGGCTCATGCTTCCATGCAGAGAGGCATCTAGCTTAGGCCTCATTTATTTGATGGTGATCACATCTGCTAGGAGGGCACACCATAGGAGTGGATGCACAGCTACCTGGTAGCAGTTTTGCTTGGAGGAAGCCAGTTCTAACTAGTTCAGTGGAGAGGCAGCACAGGAGAGTACATTCATGTGGACGGATTTCTTCATTGGGTCAAAGAGGAAGCAAAGCGCTTCATTTCAGTGGAGAGAGCAACAAAGGGAGAGGGCACACCTGAGTTTGGGTGCATATCTCATTGGATCTTGTGGCAAAGCTTGTGAGGAGCTTGCCATGTATACAGGTTCTTTTGTATTGTATTACTTGTTGTATCTCATGTTTTGATCATCATTATATAGACATATATCCCAAACTAGTTTTCCCCGGGGAGGTTTTATCCAGGGTCATGTTGACCAAAAATACATGTGTCAAATTTATGCATGCTTAGAAGTGTAGATCAACATTTTAAATTTCAAAGATCTAGAGGTAGTGTTATGTTTTTTAATGTATTATGCATGTGCTAACATTGAGTAAAGAAAACACTTGCAAGGGCACCTTAAAAGAGCACTTAACCATTAAAATATTGAGCAGAAATTTGGTGATTGTTTGTTGTCCTAAAACAGCAAGAGAAGACAGCCACACAGTTGAAACTTAGAGCGATACTAAGGTCAAGGAAAGACCTTAGGTGGCAGCCTCATAGGACCTCAGAAATTCTACATGGTATCAGAGCCAAAGGTGGCTTAGACTTGCTGATTTTGAAGCACTTTTGTGGGCAGTTTGGTGAGGTTTTATATCAGATTTGTTGGTTGTTTTGGACAGCAAGTTTTCAGTCCAAAACAATGGGTAAACTTAAGATCTGAAGGTACCTCTCATTCAATGCCAGTAGGACAGCTCAGGGCATATTTTGGACAGCTAGTTGACAGTGTTTGTGGACAGTTGTGGGCAGATTTGTTGGGCTGATTTTTGACACTTGTTGACAGCCTCTTTTCACACCTACGTGGACAGGAGTGAGGCTGTAGTGTACAACCTCTTTTCACATCTACTGATTAGGAGTGAGGTCGGGGTTTCACTTGCCTCTTTTCACACCTGTGTTGACAGGAGTGAGGCAGCGTTCCTTTGCATTTGGAGCATCAGAGTGAGCACAGTTGATAGACATGTCCGTCTCTCAGATGTGTGTGGAGGATAGGCTAGCCTGGGCTAGCAATTGGTCGCCTTGGAAGGCGAGGATGGTCTTTGTCCTAGAGGACCTCAAGCTATGGGACATAGTCGAGGCAGCTGTTATAGTCATTCATGTCACTGCTCCCGTCTTGGTGGAAGAGTTCAAGAAAAGGAACAACAAGGCAAAGAGGATCATTTGTGATGCAGTCAGATATCATATTATTCCCCAATTGACTGCGAAGACTTATGCATACGAGATGTGAGCATCTCTATGCAAGTTGTACGAGAGCTCTAATGAGAACCGGAAGTTGGTTCATCATGATCGACTGACGAGCATTCACATACTCGAGGATGAGTTGGTTACCTCCTTCCTTGGTAGATACACCCAGATTAGAGACGAGCTTGGAGTCGTCGAAGAGGTGGTGAACCCTAACTCTTTGGTGAGGACATCTATGAATAGCTTCACCAAAACTTGGGGTCCATTTGTACGTGGCATTGTTGCCAGGGAGGTTATGCCTACATGGGAGAGGATGTGGGATGACTTCATCCAGGAGGAGATTAGTCTTGCAGCCGAGGCTTCTGGACAACAGTAGCACCAGCAACAACAACAACAGTCAGTTCTGGGTGATGAGGACCTTGCTCTTTGGACAAAGGGCAAGAAGAAGACTAGCCAGGGAGGTCGGCAGGGTCCCACGTTTGGGGCCCCACCATAGAGAGGAGAGAACAGCAGCAGTGGGCAGAAGAGAAACATGAGCACAGTGAGATGCTTTGCTTGTGGAGAGACGGATCACTATGCAGGACAGTGTCCCAAGAAGAAGAAGAAGAAGAAGCATGTGTTAGCAGCGACAGCAGAGGAGATAGAGTTCAGTGATCGGTTTGCGAGAGAGTGTGCCTTCGTGACTACCTTGTCTGCTATTACACCATGCAGCACTAGATGGGGAGAGAGTTGATGAGGACCGACTGACTCACAACAGTGATTCATAGGGAGAGCAGATTCAATGTCCCTGGACATCTTCAGAGTGGGTGACTGGTCCACCCAGTATAGCCTCAGTTTCAGAGCAGTTGAGCAGACAGAGAGTTGGTGCTACAGCTTCAGAGCATCAGAGGTTGATGAGGAGGAGCAACAGGGCACCACGGAGTCTTGAGCCTCACTTAGCTTCTGAGACGGGCAGATCAGGTTCTGGATCCACTTCAGGTGGAAGTTATTTGGCGAGAGGCCAAGTTGATGACTCTTGGTGAGATACCAAGAGGGGGAGACTCTTGGTAAGATGCCAAGAGTAGGTGGAAATCCTTAGTGGGAGACCAAAGTGGAGATCTTCGGTGAGATGTCAAGATCTAGGTGATCTTAGATAGATGGAGAGTCAGTTCCATTTATAGATCACACATATTGAGTAGATCTGTGACAGAGTCCACTTTCAGTGATCAGGGTACAACCATACTCACCGAGCATATGCCAGGAGGCAACCATGTCCACTGTAGGGATGATATTGGTGGTGACGAGCACTTTCCTCAGTAAGAGGGAGTGTTGAGATTTGGGTACCTTGGAAATTGGTCCCCATGTACTTATGAGTCTCCAAGCACAAAGGTGGAGACTATTACCCTTGTACTATGTACTTTGTGTCTAATTTCACTTTGACTTAGGAGATTTAAGTCAAAAGAGAAATTTGGTCATTTTAGCCTAAGTGGACAATTAATTCACAAAGTGGGTGAATTAATAGACATAATGTGGAAACTATGGAAACTTAAGTGAAAGTGGGTTTTGAGTTGAGATATATGTGAGATGATCTCAACCATTGATTAGAGATGAGATGTGAGATCTCATCCATCCATTCTTTTAGGTTTCCTTATGCTTCCTAAAGGAGGGCGCAAGGGGCAAAGGAGGTTTCATTCCTTGTTATGTTCACTTGAGGAGAAGGAGAAAGGGCAAGAGGATGAGAACAATTGCATTGGGAGAGGAGAGCTTCAGTGCATGCTTCCATGGAGAGAGGCATCTAGCTTAGGCCTAAGTTATTTGATGGTGATCACTTCTGCTAGGAGGAGGACGCACCATAGGAGTGGATGCACAGCTACCTGGTAGCAGTTTCACTTGGAGGAAGCCAGTTCTGACTAGTTCAGTGGAGAGGTAGCACAGGAGAGCACATTCCTATGGATGGATTTCTTCATTGGATCAAAGAGGAAGGAGAGCGCTTCATTTTAGTGGAGAGAGCAACAAAGGGAGAGGGTGCACCTGAGTTTGGGTGCATATCTCATTGGATCTTGTGGCAAAGCTTGTGAGGAGCTTGCTATGTATACAGGTTCCTTTGTATTGTATTACTTGTTGTATCTCATGCTTTGATCATCATTATATAGACATATATCCCAAACTGGTTTTCCTCGGGGGGGTTTTATCCAGGGTCATGTTGACCAAAAATACCTGTGTCAAATTTATGCATTCTTAGAAGTGTAGATCAACATTTTAAAGTTCAAAGATCTAGAGGTAGTGTTATGTTTTTTAATGTATTATGCATGTGCTAACATTGAGTAAAGAAAACACTTGCAAGGGCACCTTAAAAGAGCACTTAACCATTAAAATATTGAGCAGAAAGTTTGGTGATTATTTGTTGTCCTAAAACAACAAGAGAAGACAGCCACACAGTTGAAACTTAGAGCCATACTAAGGTCAAGGACAGACCTTAGGTGGCAGCCTCATAGAACCTCAGAAATTCTGCATTGGGAAACGGCATTTTCAGTCACTTCAACTTTTTGCAATTTGGGTTTTGTTTCTTGTGCTTAGAGCACCTCTCAACCACTAGCGTGTCCCCTCTAAAGGGGTAGTTCTTGCTGCTGTTACAAACATTCATCTTCAACCATTACGGCTGCAGAAACGCTAATATAACTTCTTCAATAAATCTTAAATCAACCATTGAGATTTGCTCAAAGTTTGCAGACATGAACTACTAGGTCTAGCACACTTTTTAGCAAACTTTGAGGGGGTTTTAGTAGCTGATATTCTTTCTGTAATAAGTTGTTTGTTACAGCCATAAGGCTGATTTATATTGCTGCAAAAAGTGTTTACAACAGCCTTACCTTTTTATGCTAGTATCTTGGTCTTTGAGTCTTGAGTTTTACTAGTGTTTAGCTAGTTTATCTCTTGCACCTTTTACTTGATTTTTAGCACTTGTTTAGCAGCTTATTGTGCCATTTCATTGCTGATATATAATGTTACTAACAGCTTCTATTAGGGATAACAAGCTTAACTTGCTTGTCCAACTAATTATATTTGCATTATATCATAGTTTTCCTTATGTCTCGGGCAGGTATTATCTCTTTGCAGGTCACTCAAACCTTTAGCAACCTCAATCAACGCTCAAGATTCATTACCAAACTCCCTTATCCATCTAGCAACTTGACCTATAGGGGCATTCATTCATATATCTTATTCTCCGTCTCAATCCCCCCTAGGTCACCGGAATTCCCCCCTTGAGGTGACTACCTCACCTCTAAAGTGATGGGAACACCTACCTAAGGTGATAGTGGGTAGGTTCTCTCTAAGTTGTCGCCAATTGGAGGTTGGGTCGGATTTTCCCAACCTACAACTTGTGCGATAACATTTCCTAATATTCCCATAATCCATGGATGACTAATTGTCCTTTCTAGTCCCATTGACAATTTTCTTGGTCATTTGTGGACATTGATAAAATTATCTTACATGGATTTGTGTCTTCTCTAAGATGGGTCTCTAGCTCATCAATGTAAACCCCAAACAATGCCATTGATAGGGGGCATCCTGCTTAATCCCAATAGTGCTAATGATGAAGTCATAAAATACTTGAGAATTGTGAAACCTGTGAATAACCATCTCAAATAGCCTCAAAATAGTTGTGATGAGCGAATCACATATGTCAGTGTCACAAAGCCTCTAAAAGAACCCATTGGAACAAAATCCAAAGCCTTCTGAAATTACACAAAGCAATGCAAGACTTTCAATGAGCATTACCTGGCCTCAATGAAACAAAATAGAATCTAACTTCATTACCAAAGATACAAAACAAGCATAGCCAAATTCTGGTTGGGGTACATAGGTTCACAAAGATGCTTGATTCATCCATTATAAAATGATTCACATCTAACTACTGCTATAGACATTAGTGACCTAAAATACCTAGTGTCATCTTTAGCGTCCAATAGTTGAAGATTTCATAAATAATTCAGATTTCAGCATCAAAAATTTGTACCATCAAGATAACCAACTCACCACAACTTCAATTGAAGTGTCCTTATGGTGCCACAACATCTACCAGACTGCCTGGGTAACCAGTCGTGCAAACTGGACATGTACTCAACAAGCTCATTGTAAATTATTAGCACCTTTGGAAGCCTCTTTAGTCACTTCATTACTGACACGCAGTAATGAAGAATGTGCCAGCCTGGATATGCTTAGGTTGAATTAAGAGTAACACTGAAGTTTAGTCGAACATGGAGAGTCTATCAGACAAACTAGGCAGGATTAAAGGAAGTTTGGTCCTGTTATCCAACAATTTGCACAAGCTGGATTTCCTGAAGAGCCGCCAAAGATTGAGCAATCAATGCTCATATGACAGAGTTCAAAGTCTAACTGGTCTTTCAAAAGACCACATTTTCCACATTTCCACCATTGTAATAAATATACTGAGTATGAGATATGGTAAAAGGCTATTGGCCACCTAAGACCTAGGTACGAGCATGTACTCTAGAGTGTTTTTTTTCAATTGTTAATTATTTTTTCTGCCTGCCTGTGTGAGCGATTAAATAATTTCTAAGTTTTTTTACTCAGAAGACTGACTCCAAAGCTGGAGTATGTGTTGGTGGTTAGGCCTTGGTATGGTATAACCAATGCCTAGTGTCTGAATGTATATGAGCTCATACTAGGTCATCTTGATTGAATCTTATGGAAATTGCGGCTAGGTTTGATAGGTTTTTTTTAATGTTTCAATGAAGTAATTAAATTCCCGCAAAAATGTCATTTTTTAATTCTAAGTCAATAAATTGTAAAAATATGGCATCAAACGTTATCAGATGCCATATTTATGGTCGTTTTCCAGTCCAGAGTATCATGTAAACCCCTATTTTCCTTCCTTAGAGACAAAAAAGTGATTATTTTCACTAAAAAAATGAAAATTACTCTAAAAATACGGAAAATGGATGATTTAATTAATTTCTTATTTTTTAGGAAAACTAGGGAACATGTCAAAAACATGTTTTTCTTGTGACCCCAGTTGACTGAAGACCAAGGCGAGTTTAGCAGAGTTGATGGCGACTTCATTGAAGGTGAAAAGCATGGAGGAGATCCCAATGTGGGTACTCGACCCCACTTGATGAGATGGCGCATCCTAAAGGGATGGTGCACATTCCAAAGCTCTCACACACCTCACACTCCCACTCCACCTCACTCATCCTCACTTCACTCCACTACACTCCCCCAACACCCTACTCCACTACATATCGACTCCACTCATCCCCATGTATCTCTCCCTTTACGCATGTGCCACTCCCATTTAACTCCCACACATATCCTAAACCCTAGGCGCATCCCTCTTTGGAGTTGTCACCTCTCTTGTTATTTAAGCAAGGTTACCCCTCCTACATTGTGAGAGTTGGAGCTTTGGGAAGATAGACCTATTGTTGTATCATTTTATCATTTCTAAGTTGAATAAAGAAGACTTTGGAGTTCCATCAGTGTTGATGCTATATGTGGATGCTTGAATCTTATGTTATTATTATGAGGTAATCTGTATCTTTTCTTCAATTTTGTATATCTATTGCAAAGGCTTTGAAAGTATGTTGTCATACAGTAGAGTGAGGTAAATCTAGTTTCATTAATCTCATTTCTTTCTTATAATTCATCAACTTTTATATTGCATGTCTTCTTTTCAGTTAAATTAACATGCATATCTGAGTTTTTGTTTATGTAGGAGAGACCTTTGTTAACAGTGTTTACAGGGTTGAAGTATATTGTTTGCAGGTTCTTCAAGCTTGGAGGATTGATTGGTTGTAGCTTCAACCTTCATTTGTCCAAGATCTTCAAGGAATAGAGCTCCCTCTACTCTTCATCAAAGGACCCCATAGCCCATAAATTTTCAATTCTTGAAAAAAAGAGTTTTTTCCTTTCTCCCTCTCACTTTCTTCAAAATCTATTTGGTTACTTTCCTTCATGCAAGCTTAAGAAGTTAGTTTAAATTCAGAGTTTAACTTAGTTTCATTTCGCTTGCAAAGTATCTAGATCTAGATCTAGTTAAGAAAAGCTCATTTATTGCTAGTTTCTTTTCTGCAAAATTCAAAGGCTTGAAGGTGCATGATTGATTGAGCTTCATTTCTGTTATTTGGCAAGATTAAAGTGCTTTCATTTGCTGTCCTAAAAGGCAGCCCCAAAATCTCCAAAAAAATTTACAAGTTTAGCATAATTTTTACTTAGTCGTTTTTTACATTTTTTCCTATAAGATTTGACGTACTCCCTAAGCTGTCCCAAAGTGATTTTGGGCATCTTTTGGAGTGTTTTGTTTGTTGTTTTTTGCAGAACGTTGGATAGACAAGGGAAGATTCCCTCGATTTTTGGCGAAATCGGGACTTTCGGAGCATCTAGGGGTTTCCTTCTTCATCAAAGAAGCATCTCTTATTATTTATTTCTTGCATTTTCAAGATCCAAAGCTTATAAGGATCCAGTTTCTCAAGGAGAAACTCAAAGAAAGCTTTGTTCTCATTGTAACAGGTGTAATAAAAGCGGGCCCTTTTGTGCCCAGTTTCTCCATCCCCATTAGGGGGATTTGTGTGTCGTGGTTTGGCTTT
>ML778138.1:719471-732866 GCA_009831015.1 Picea engelmannii | reverse complement strand
CCAGCTGCTTTTACCCCCTGGGCCTTTAGCCCCTTCTTCCCACAAGACAAAATGTAACCCTGAAAGGTCATCCTAGTGGCCAGACTAGGGGAATGGGATGGATGAGCGGGGTATAAGATGTAAATATGATAAGATGGTGGGAGTGGACGATGGCTCTGCAAATCCCCCTTGGTGGCTAACCAAAACCCATGAATATCAGCTTGCTAAGTCATCCAATCAATCACCCCAACAATGGTCAAGTGGATTAGTGTAAGATCCAAGTAGTCATCATAAATGAAAGGAACCTAATGCATATATAAGAAGGTGATAACGATCAAATATGACACATACCATGATACCTCAGACCAATTACCTCATGGAGCAAGAGTCCTCTCCGATGCAAGCCCAGGTCGATGGTGATGGAAGCTGCTACTGCTTGACAGGACAAGTTTGGCTAAGAAGAAAGATGGGCCCTCCAGGGCCATGCACAAGTCACTCCTGCTCTCGGTACTCCATGTCTAGGACCATGTGGGCCTCGAGACATGATCTCCTGGTTATCCCTAGATATCGGGGATAACAGTTAACACTCAATAATTTGTTGGTGTCTGACATGCTAGTATTTGTTTGCTAGAATATGAGCCCAGGAATTCTCCCTGAACAATGAATTCACATGGATGCTGAAAAGGATATTTCTTACAAAAGTTGCCATTACAAACTACTCCAGCAAACTTTCTGTAGGAGAACAAGAGTTCCAAAAATACTTTCCATGCCAACATTGGACAAGGGATCGAACTAGGTCTTCAAAACTAGCTTGCATGCATGAATAAATTATTCACTAGGCTTTAAGGCTTTTCCATGCTAGGATAAAACATTGACTAGGCCTTTTAGGATATTAGATACACTTGCTAAGCAAGAAATTTTAACTAGGTACAAAAGCATATCTGCCAACTAAGAACAGTAAATCGAATGAGCTTTTGGACTTGACCAAAGTTAGCAAGGATGATATCTAAGCCTAGGAATTCAACCTAGGCTTTTGCGTTGGACAATTATGGTTTTAGTATAAAACCATTTAGAACCTCCACTAAGCTGCCATGCGGCACAGTAGGAGAATAGTTCATCTGCTCAACACTATTCTTTACTCATCGTCTTTCCTGGAACCTTGAACCATCCGACCACTGCATGCCTGGAACCATGACATCACAACCTGTACCTACCGCAAATAGTAATTGCTAATTATAGATATGTGAAACAAGCAGTCTTCCTCTGAAAAAAGCAAAAAAGCAAAAAGAGCAGGAAAGACAAAAAATGAAGGTAACATCAGTGAGATTGTTGCCAGATATAGCAAGTCTAAATATGGACACTACTAAAAATAGCAACATCTTACATGCGAACAAGAGCAGTCTCATTGGACTTTCTTTTTTACAAGGATCAAGAATATGTAATCATCTCTGGCATGTGGACCCCAAATCTCCAAATACTGAAAAAAAGCAAACTACTAAAAACGGTAGTTTTCTGGAATATCATGAAACTGACTCTAGAAGGAGCTCTGATCAATGTCAATATCTGGGTGCATCTCTAATGAGACCGATGTGATAGAAACATAATCTCGCAGGATCTCAATCGTTCAGTTGTACAAGTACAATTGGGGGTTAACAATGGTAACTTAAGGGGACAACATCGCTTTGCAAGGTGTCGAGAACCACTAAATCTATGTACTCTAAATCTTTGCAACTAATCAATGGAAAATTGGCATGTAACAAAGTGTCTGTCCACTACACTATGGAGTCAACTACCTAATACCTTGGTTGCTCAACTAGAATGAGGTAACAACCATGCCTACTCATCTACAGCTGCAACCCACAATCCGTCCAACCAGTATGCTTCTCCCATTGCAAAATGAGTTGAAGTCAACAGTTGAGAGAAAGTCACCAAGTCAAATGCCAATGAGACACCTACAAAGCACAAAGAAAGCCAACAATAAGGCTAATGGGATAAGGTACAAGAACAACCCATCAATGTGAAAAATGATCTAAAGTTGAACACCAATGAAGGTCATCCAATTGAGACCCAATGACACTCAGTCCTGTCAGATACGAGATAACTGCCAATGAGGTTAATGACCAATGAGGCACTACGGCTAGTAGCTTCATTGCTACATCCTCATGCTCCACTTCTGCATTTTCCATGTCACGGCTCATGGCATAGAGATGATCGCCAGCAGTGATCACATTATTTCCTGGAAACTATGGCAACCATTTATGAGACTCTTTCAACATGGTATTGGGGTATCCGGGGATGGTGACCATGTTCAGGAGTTTGTAAAGGTCTTTTTCCCAAGGGTGAGCCATTGGAGCAAGGGGAAGGGTACCTTCAAAAAGGATTTTGACAACGGGAGACTTGAGAAGAGGCCTTCTTCGATAAACCTTCAAAGGTTTGAATCTCCCCGGGGGAAAAGTATTAATGGAAGACAAATTCTAGGAAGGTAGAGTCGCCAGATGCGCTTCAAGAAGAGCTCATCAAGGGTGCAAGGGGAACGTCCTTCAAGTGGAGTCACCAGGAAAGCTAGGGGTAAAGGCTTTGTGAAGGAAGCTTGCCAAAGTGTCGTTAGAGCACAAAAGAGGATTCACAATCCTCCTCGACAATGGCGCCAAAATATTATCGCACAGGTTGTAGGTTGGGGAAAGCCCGACCCAAACCACAAGATGGTGACAACTAGGAGAATACCTACCCACTGTCACCTCAGATAAGTAATCCCGTCACTTAAGAGGTGCAATGATCACCTAAACAGGGGAATCCCTCTTGACCTTAGGGGGGAAATGAGATGGAAACGGATACTTATGAATGGTTGCCCCATACGTCAAGTTGTTAAATGGAAGAAGGCTTGATAATGAGTCTCGGTAGTGGTCAAATGGTTTCCAAGAAGTTTGAGTACCTGCAGATGATGATAGTACCTGCCCGAGCCACAAGAAAAACCAAGTATACAAGCTATATGTTAAGTGGACAAGCAAGTTAAGCTTGTTGTCCCTATCTGCAGCAGTCAACAAAGATATATATCAGCAAAGAAATGATTATTAGAGCTGCTAAACAAGATGCTAAAGTCAAGTGAATGATGAAAGAGAAAAGCTAACAAGTACTAGTATAACTCAAGTATAAAAGCATTAGACTTTAGCAACAAATTAAGATTGTTATAGACAAGTGCTGCAAAGATATAATTGCAGCCTTATGGCTGTAGCAAACAAATTGTCACAGCAGAAAAAACAGCCACCAAAAATCACAAGTAATCCACCCAAAAAATGCATTGAGCCCAATAGATTGTAGGGGTAAATTAATAGCAACTTATGACGGCTGAATTGTGAGTTATTATAAGATTTGTTTAGGGTTTTCTGCAGCCCTAGTGGCTGTAGCTTAAATGTCAAAAACAACAGAAAGAATTTCTAAGATAAAAAGGACGCCTTAAGGGTTCAAGGATGCCTTAAGCACATAGAATAATTTCCAATTTAGACAATTTCAAAATCTCGTGTTTTCACGCTTACCAATGCAAATATTTATTTCGCCAATGCAATTAAGATTAGTATCTTTAACTATTGGGCTAAGGAGTCAATTTAAAAAAAGAGCTAGGAATGTTGTCTACTTGGGGGTGTAAACCATTTTACTCCTCAAGGCAAGCAAAACTAGCTAGGAAGTGTTGATTTTTCAATAAGCAAGGTTAAGCATGAAGTTCATTCCATTTTTAGCATTTAACCATAACCATTAATGTTGCAGCAACCAAGATCACAAGAAGAAGCACCATGCACAAGAACACAAGAAGTATCATGGGAAACCCTTCTCAACAAGGGAAGAAAACCCAGCCAAATCCTTTGCTATATTCTTCAAGAGAAAGACCTTCACCACCAAGAAAACCTAGCACACAAGAGGGTACTCAAACCCTAGAAGACTAGCGCCCAAGAGAGGTGCGCACTTTTCCCAAGAAGGTGTACTTGCTGAAATTTCCAAACTCACATGAAAGATATGATTCCTCAAAGGGGAATTTACCTTTACTTATACTAACCTGAACTTGTCAACATCAGTGTCTATTGGCACAACAGGGCCGACCTCACTAGCTTATAATATAATTAATATTAACCAGATTAATTATCTTTTACATTAATTACCAATCACATTAAGGTGGGCCAACCTGTACCCTTTACATTAGAATTAGTGTTACAAGCAGGTCTGACTCTTGAACAATATAGCAAGGGATCTGATACACCCACTAGTGCTCATCCACTAGGGGCACATCCATAGGGATGTCCATATCTCTGGCTCACTACATTACACAGAAGAACTACGTCTTCACACGTTCACTTGTGCTCGTCCACGGGCACGTCCACTCAACAGATCTTCTTTCCCACTGCATTACACAGGAGAGTCATCTGGAGTTTCTCGTCAACTCTTTTGCTCAGAGGAGGCTAATACATCATCTTCATTTATGTTCTCATGACGATGCACCCAACACTTTGCGATTTCACACGTTCACGTTTTGCTCAGCCACAGGCACGTCTAACTCAGCAGATTGCCTTTCCCACAGGAGAATCATCTGCAGTTCTTCTCAACTCTTTGAATGGAAGAGGTCATCTCTACGTTCCAGCTCTGTCTCAGATACGAACCACGTACCCTCTTCAGGGGATTCCTCTCAGGTTTCTAAGCTAGAGAATATCTCACATGGTTGTAATGATCCACATCTCACAAGTTTGTAAGCTCGAGAATGTCTCACATAGCTACAATCATCAACACTCCCTCTCAGCTAGGGAGGCATTCTTCATCATGCCAAGTCTCACACGGATGTACTTTGAATTTTGTCTTGGCTGGAGTCAGCAACACTCCCTCTCAACTAGGAAGGCATTCTTCACCAAGTTAGTTTGGTGAAGATGTCTGCAATCTTCTCATGTGTAGGAAGGTATTGCATGTGTACGATTTTCCTTTGCATCATATCTCTGATATAAGGATATTTCATCTCATCGTGTTTCGATCCATCAGGAAACACTGGGTTCTCAAGGAGCTTTACACACAGCTCTTGGTTATCATCATAGGATCCATCTCATGGTCAAGTAAATCTGTCAGAAGCTTGTGAAGCCACATTGCTTCACACACTCGATGTTATATACTCAGCCTTTGTGGTACTCAAGGCCACAGAGTTTTGTTTCATGTTGCATCAGGAAACCATGGCAAACTTCACGATAAAACATCAACTGGATGTGCTCTTCCGGTCCATTGTACTTCTACTCAATCTAAATCGGCATATCCTGCAAACTCAAGTTCACACTGGAGGCATATCTCAGGCCATATCCAACTGTGCTCGTATATATCTCAATACATGTTTTGTTGTTGTCTAGTAAGTCTACCTCGGTTGACTCATGAAATGACTAAGCACATTCACTGCATGGCATGAATCAACTCTGGTGTTAACCAGATACATCAGTGATCCAATCAGTTGTGGATCAATCTCGTCTAAATCATCATCAATCGTCTTCTTTAAATCCATCACGGTGGATTTTGAATTTTGTCATACTGAACTTCTTTAATATTTTCATTGTATATTTTCCTTGACTCAGGAAAATCTCATCGGTCCTCTGTCATACTGCTTGTCCCAAGAAGTAGTGCATCATACTCAGATTCTTCATCTCGAATTCAGAAGTCAAGGATTATTGGTATCCAACAACGAGGCTTTCTGAATAAGTCATCAAAATCAGGCTCTCGTCACCAACACTATAATGATATAGGTTTGGATCAGCAACACTCTTGTTGAAATCCAAAATGATCAAGAATCTATTTATCTAATATAGTTTCCAACTCATGGATGGTAGTACGGATAGAAGTGTATCGGGTTTATTTGATCAAGTGTCTCATCATAGACAACTCCCTCGGTTTGTGAGAAACCTCTGGCTATAGATCTCGTTTTGTATTTCTTGACACTTCCATCAGCGACATGCTTGATGTTATAGATCCACTTGGAAGTTACCACAAACTTCCCTTCTGGTCCCTGAATAATATCTTATACATCATTTTGTAAGATATACTGGTATTCTTCTGTTATGGCATCTTGCCATACCTATTCTCCTCTTACTTCTCTAAGACAAGGAGGCTCAACATCAATGAAGTGGCTCATGACTGAAGGATAGCTCGAAAATCTCTTTTGATTTCTCGAGATGTGCCTTGAGAGGCTTGTATGTGTCTCTGCCTCTTGCAGAGTGAATCTAGGTAGGCCTTTTATGCCCTACTGCAATATCTCTGAACATATCAACTAGAGCAACTGGATCAACTGGAATAATGTTTGTCTCCCTCTGAACTGCTGAAGGGGGAGAAGGTATTGTCTTACTATCAATCTCCATCTGAGATTCTCTGGATCTTTGAAGGACTATCTCTTCTTCAACGGCAACATCTTTGCTTGTCTCAATCTGTCTCTGACCAGGGATGTCGATCTGGAATGTCTTTGACGATTCATTGTATCCTTTCTTTCTAAAGGATCTAGCTTGACCTTCTTCTCTTTGGGTACATGAAAATACACTGGGCACCCAAATATCCCGAAGTGTTCAATCTCAAGCTTCAATCCGGTGAAGGCTTCTTCGAGAGTTATGTTTTTCAAACTCTGGTGAAGACTCTTGTTCTGAACATATACTGTGTCATGCATGCTTCTGCCCATAGAATCATAGAAATATTTTGATCGTGTACTATTGCATTGGTTTCCCCAATGATGGTGCTATTCTTCCTCTTTCTCAAATAGTTTTGACTCCGTCTGAGTCAAGTGGCTTCCTCTGAAGCATAAACATCTTCCTTTGTTTGTTAACCTGTCTGGAACAAGAAAACAAGAATATCTCCTAAAGGAGAATAATGAGTGCATCTCTAGAATTAAAACAATTTAAGGATTGTTGTCACAGCTGCAACACCTACTTGTAATGTAGCAAACTTTAGAAATATAGGTTAGAGGAATGACAATTTCAACAATCAAACCTGGAGTCTTCAATTTGAGTGTGTTGTTCCTCTAAATGCATTGAGATCCCTCTGGATCCATGACTTCAACAAAAGTTTCCTTCGTCCTGTAATTACCCTCATGACAATGATACAAGTAATATATATACAAGTGCATACCTGAGGGTGCTGATATGATTTCTCCAATGGCACATGGTTGATCTTTGTCCTCTAACATCTTCATGAAGGAGGTATGTCACAATGACACCTTTTTGTATCACCCATAATAAGTCTTCCTTTGAAGTCTTTGTCTTTCAAGAACTTGAAGTTGCTTGATCCATCAAGCTTATCTTCCATCATAGTTTTGTTCATCATAATTTTAGATTCTTCACAACCCTTTATCAACTAGGCTAGAAAACTTAACGGCTAGGCTAGGCTAGCAATTTTAGGTTTTATTGGACTTATGACTACTAACAATAAGCCTTTGAAAGATAGGAGAACATTGGTGAGCTGAAGAATTCCTTCAATGAGTTGCAGAAACCCTAATAGTGAAATTTCTGCAGAAATTAGCGAAACCCTAGAAACCCTAGGGCCAAAATTTCAAAATGCTCAGAATTTCAATCTAAAGCTTGTTGGAGGTGCGTTGAAGGAGGTCGTACACTCCTATGCCCTTTTTAGCCCCAACGTCCAAGTGCCAAGTGTTGAAAACCAAGGTTACCAGAACCGGTCGACCGAAAAAACCATAACAGAACCGGAACCAAAAAATATCCGGATCAAAAAGCCGGTCACTAAAAATACATAAAATATTCAAATTTTGAAAAAAAATACATATTGATGTGCATCCATGTGAAGCCAAACCAATATACAAAAAATTGCAAAGTTTCTCATATATATATAACAAGTAACATTGTATAAAACCAAAATAGCACTAACAATAAGTGGCAAGTGCACTTCATAGTCATATGAATATCTGGATTCTGAATCAAAATACATCATCAAAAAGGCTCTAAATGGCCTATAAAGTCCAAAAATAACTCTAGAGTCTAGGCTAGAGGCTATAGAGTAGAGACTACACAATCTAATAGTCTGAATCTGCAATACTGAAACTCAGACTCATCATCTACATCCTCAACATGAGTAGACTCAACAGGGGGATTCCGAGCCTGGCTTGATTCCCCTGGTCCAGAAGACAAAGATACAGTTGCAACATCAGTGCACACATTCTCTTGATCCAAATCCATCTAGGAAAGGTCTTCATTGTCAAAAGTTGTTGGTTGAGTCTCTTTTTTTTTTTACTTTTTTGAAAAAATTTGCAAATCCCCTCACTTTCCCAGCCATACCGGAGAAATAAAAAAAAAAAAAAAACGGTTTCAAAACCGGTTTTGTACGGAACCTGTCAAAAGCAGTTTGAATGTCTGGTTTGAACTGGGAAGCCCTGTGAACCGGTCGGACCGGCCGGTTTTACCGGTTCCGGTTCAGTTTTGGTAACACTGTTGAAAACCTCCAGAAGAGCAGGTCGTACAGATTTTCTAGGAACCCTAGGAGGGTCGTACAGTTTCTACAACAGAGAGAGAGGATGGTTGAAAGTTAATTGTGCAATGGGTTCTTTAAGACCTATGCTCTAATACCATGTTGATTTTTCAATAAGCAAGGTTAAGCATGAAGTTCATTCCATTTTTAGCATTTAACCATAACCATTAATGTTGCAGCAACCAAGATCACAAGAAGAAGCACCATGCACAAGAACACAAGAAGTATCCTGGGAAACCCTTCTCAACAAGGGAAGAAAACCCAACCAAATCCTTTGCTATATTCTTCAAGAGAAAGGCCTTCACCACCAAGAAAACCTAGCCCACAAGAGGGTGCTCAAACCCTAGAAGACTAGCGCCCAAGAGAGGTGTGCACTTTTCCCAAGAAAGTGTACTTGCTGAAATTTCCAATGTCACATGAAAGATATGATTCCTCAATGGGGAATTTACCTTTACTTATACTAACCTGAACCTGTCAACAGAAGTGTCTATTGGCACAACAGGGCCGGCCTCACTAGCTTATAATATAATTAATATTAACTAGATTAATTATCTTTTACATTAATTACCAGTCACATTAAGGTGGGGCCAACCTGTACCCTTTACATTACAATTAGTGTTACAGGCAGGTCTGACTCTTGAACAATATAGCAAGGGATCTGATACACCCACTAGTGCTCATCCACTAGGGGCACATCCATAGGGATAACCATATCTCTGGCTCACTGCATTACACAGAAGAACCACTTCTTCACACGTTCACCTGTGTTCGTCCACAGGCACGTCCACTCAACAGATCTTCTTTCCCACTGCATTACACAGGAGAGTCATCTAGAGTTTCTCGTCAACTCTTCTGCTCAGAGGAGGCTAATACATCATCTTCATTTATGTTCTCATGACGATGCACCCAGCACTTTGGGACTTCACACGTTCACCTTGTGCTTAGCCACAGGCACGTCTAACTCAGCAGATCGCCTTTCCCACAGGAGAATCATCTGGAGTTCTTCTCGACTCTCTGAATGGAGGAGGTCATCTCTATGTTCCAGCTCTGTCTCAAATAGGAACCACGTACCCTCTTCAGGGGCTTTCTCTTAAGTTTGTAAGCTGAAGAATATCTTACATGGCTGTAATGATCCACATCTCACAGGTTTGTAAGCTGGAGAATGTCTCACATAGCTGCAATCATCAACAGGAAGTACGAGGAGGGTGTAAGCCCTTTTACTTCTCCCAGTAAACCCTTATGTAACAAATTATTCCAAGACAAAAGAGATGTGCTTAGTGGCGTTGTATGCCCTTATACTCCCCAAGAAGTCTAGCAAAATTAAACTTGTAACCAAGAAAAGAAGCAATACAAGATAGATTCCTCACCTAGTCCAATCATTAACAAGATAAACCTCTTATTTACCAAGATTAATCCACCACAATGCAAAAGAATAGCTCCAAGAGAGATAGCGCACTACTTCCACCAATAGAAAAGGCAAGCCATAGCAAAAGCACAAGAGAGAGGGAGAGAGATTGACCAAATAGGGCACAAATTTCAGCTAGAAGACTTCTCACAATGGGAGAGTTATGACCAAATGAGATAGAAATGATCTCTATTTATACAAATCCTATTACAAGTGTTTGTCCACTTAAAATTAGGGTAAACCACAAAGTAAGGGGACAACAACCCTTACGTTTCCTCTTTACAATATAAAATTCAGATTTAACCCTAAAATGCACATAAGAAACCTAAAGAAGCATGGTGTCACTCCTTTAGGGCAACGTTTTGGCACTTTTGCAATTCGTTGGAGTGGAAAGTGAAAGTCATTGGGCCCTCTAGAGCCTTCCTCTCATGCGTTAGGCCTTTCTCCTCCAAGTTAAACCTTCATCCATCAAAACGTGCCAAGTGTCAAGGCAACCCACACCATCACCCCAACCCTTGCCATAGGGTGACGTCAACCTCCTCAAAAGTGACGTTTTAGCCTCAAGAGAAAATTGTTGGGCTAGCAAACAACTTGGTTAGGTCCTCCAATGTGTATCCTCAGGCCTCCAAAGGCTGTCTTCGTCGCCCGGTGTGTGGGCCAAGGCATCCAACCTGTGGGCTTCAAGCCCCAAGGAATCCCAAGCTAGGTTTGTTCTTTCAAATCTATCCACCAACAAGGTCCTACAAAGACAATGAATACACCCTCCAAGGATCTCAAGTCAAATGCATCATGATAAGTAAATCAAATCAATAAAAGAGCCATCCAAGCATGTACATCCAAACTACCTCGTCAAAATAAACAAGTGCCCAAAGACCCTATACAATTGGCCAAGTTTTGGGAGGGTTGACAAAGCGACCTATTGGGTGAATCGTACCTCAAGTTTAGGAGTGTTTCCCAAGCGGACCTTTCAATAAGTCATGTGGATGAAGTGACATGGATGAGGGCAAGACTCTTGGGCAAGGGGTTCATGACATAGAAGGGATTGTAGTGTCTCATTTATGGGTGCCTTTGTATAGGGTGTGTTGGACCTTAGTTTTCAATGAAACCTTTTTCCAAGCCCATTTATTGTCTTTTATTCTTTTAAGATGTTTCCAGGTTGAAGCCAAGGTGGGGCTTCTACCTAAGCATGAAAAACAATGCCCACCTTGACTCTGCCCTGGTCACATCATGCTTCTCCAAGTTGAAAACATGTGTGAGGCTTCTACCTAAGCATGAAAAACAATGCCCACACATGCTCCACCTTGGTTGGCATTTTGTATTAGTTATTTTTCACGGGTCCCATCAGTTTCTTATGAGAGACATTTCATTGTCCTCAGGATCCCTGGGCGAGCATCTAGAAGGTTCATGATTGGCCTTTATCTTTTGCCAGCTACAAGCCTTTGGGCCTTCAGCCCCTTCTTCCCATGAAATGAGGGACAATCCCTTCTTGGGTCAATACACCCAAAAATCTCAAAAGGTAAGGAGATGAGGGGATGAAGCATGGAAAGTCACAAGTATGGTCGGGAATGGCTTGATGACTCATCAAGAGGACCTCCCATTGGCAAACCTATCCCCAAGGGTGACCAACTTATTAGGGCACAATGTCAACCACCAAACTGAAACGAGGCAAAGAGTATAATGTCCAAGAAAACGTTACATAATCAAAAGAAGTTATAAAGGCAACAAACTCAAATGCCTCGAATATTGAAATGACACTCACCATGATACATGTCATGTACCTCATGGAGCAAGACCAAATGTCTTTCGGAAGCCAGTTGATGTTGTGGATACCATCATGATGAAATTGGAACTGTGGTAGCGAGGTGGGTCTTTGTCTATGCAAGTGGACACTGTTGATCAAGTTGTCTCTCGATACTCCATGTCTGCAACCTGAGGGCCTCGAGCAATGTTGCCAGAGCACGAAGCGAAGCGGGAGCGTTTTTAGGAAGTGAAGCGTCGAGAGCGTCATTTTCAAAAAATCCTCGGAAGCGAAGCGTCTCAGAAGCGTCTCTCTCTCTCTCTATATATATATATATATTGCGTTTATATTAAAAAAAAAAACATGCAGAAAGACAAATTAGTTGCAGAATGTATGAAAACATGCATATTTGTACATTGTAACATTAAAATGGCATCCATAGTAGTAAGTAGTAGTACAACAATGATTAATCATTCGAGCATCAACCATCTAGAATCTAGCAATCACAAACTTACAAACCAACATACAAATTTTTAAGCCATATAATAGAAAGTAGGCCATTAAGTTATGGAATGAAATAGTCATCTAGCAACTGTCAACAATAACATGAGTCATGACTCATGACCAAATAGTTATGACTACAAAATAGGTCATCTGCACTGAATTATGAAGATCTCAAGGTCCAAAACTAGACTCTAGAGTCTAGTTGCTAAATGCTATGAATCTATCATCTATAGACTAACATGTAAAGTAATGAAAAGAGAAAAACATCAAACAACTATCCCATCCTCCTTCCACCAACACGATTGTCGCGTGTGCCTCCACGTGGTGGTAGTGGAGGAGCCTGAGAAGGACAAAACTGTGCAGTAGATGAAGATGAAGCCCCTGTTGCTGGAGTCCTGAACAGGGGGACCAAGGATTGGGTAATAGGTGGGGGTGGCATCTCAGCATGATCATCATCATCAAAAAGAGCAGTCTCCAATTGCTCTAAAAGCATTACCCCATCCTCCAAATTATCCTCCTCTGGATGGTTGTCCCAACGCTTCAAGTTTGTATCCTCCTTTGCCTCCTCACAGTAATGGGACAACAATTGCAAGTTGTAATGAACATAAACCAAGCTCTCTGCCCGGCCTGCATTCAACCTGTTTCTTTTGACGTTGTGGATGAAACTGTAGGTGCTCCAACACCTCTCTGCAGAAGAAGTGTTCACCACCTGTGAAGGCACCCGTGTTGCCAAATGTAGGAGTTGTGGAGTGCCACCGCCATAAACGTTCCACCACGCAAGAGAACTCAAATTCCCTCGATCTCTTAATGCATGGTTGGTCCCAAAGGCACCTTGGCTAAGCATGTACTGGCTCAATTGTTGTTGTATCTTGTCACACTCATCCTCATCCGGGACCAATTTGTCTAATGCTTTCATATAACCTACAACAATTATAATTTATCATAAATAGAAATGAATTATAATTTATGAATATAAACCATAAGTAGAAAATTGAAATGAACATAAATGATAAACCATAAGTAGAAATTATTATAAAGAAATTGTTTGAAAAAATTTCTACCTACTTGAACCTCTGTATCTTGGTGTGGTTTTTTCTTGGTCCCACCACCAAGTGCTGGTGTTGAAAGCCATGATATGTGATAATATTTCAGTGTTAGCACGTATGCTAAGGCATGTAGTGGAATATTTAGCATTTCCCACTGTTTTTCCACTTCTACACGAATAAGGTTATACATATCGACATCTTTAGGCTCAACAATGTCTTTAATCAGCCCTAGCATGCTATCCATTTGC
>ML778138.1:644288-669251 GCA_009831015.1 Picea engelmannii | reverse complement strand
AGTATATCCACTCAATGTGAAATCATGATCTCCATCATAACTGAGACCATAATCTATTGTACCTTTAAGGTACCTCATCACATGTTTTGCAGCCACTAGGTGAACACGTCTGGGTTCTACCAGAAACTGACTCAAGGTGTTCATGGCAAAAAAAATATCTGGTCTGGTGTTCGTCAGGTACATCAACGATCCAATAATCTATCTATACAGTGTGGCATCAATCAAATCTAACGAAGTATCGACCAGCAGCTTCAGCTTCGCTTCCATGGGTGTATTCATGGGTTAGCATTCCAGCATGTCGAATCTCTTTAAGATTTCGACCATGTACTTCCCTTGGTTAAGGAAGATCCTCTCAAGACTCTGCCATACCTCAAGACCTAAGAAGTAATGCATTAGGCCAAGGTCTTTCATTTCAAATTCCGAGGCAAGTCTCCTTTTACATTTAGCCTCTTTTGTTTTCTCTTGTATTCTTCTCATCTGGCTGAACAAAACTTCGCAATGTGTCCCATCTTGTCACAATGATAGCATTGTACAGATGAGTAGTCTCTTTCCTTTCATTGTCCTTTCTTTTGAAATCTCCTTGGATGAGATTCTTTATGATTGAATTTATTTGATTGTTGAGGCTCTTTATGAGTCTCCTTTTGGAAGTAGGGTTTCTTCCTTCCTCCTTTGGTGTGGGTGGTTAGGGCTTGATCATCATCCCCTGCTAGTAACGCTTCACGATTCTCTACTCTTATTTCTTCTTGGATGCATTCTTCCCATAGGCTATCGAACTTCAGTTTCTCCTTTCTGGCACAGATCGTTTGGATGAAAGCATCCCAAGGTCTTGTGAGACCATTTAGGGTCGTCATTATGAATTCGTCTCCGTCTATGGTATCTCCAATACCTTCTAGTTGTTCTTTGAATTCTGAGATTCTGGAGAAGTATTCCTGAATCATTTCTCCTTTCAGCATCCTTGTATTCTTCAGTTGAGTTCTAAGATTCATCTTCCGGTTTATGTTCTTTCCTTCATATAATCTGGTCAAGGCATCAAACATCTCTTTCGGAGTCTTCTTGGATGACACATAAGGAATCATGTGGTCTTTGATTGAATCTGCAATGATTCTTTTGGCCCATATTGTGTCCTTTTGATGCTTTGCCTTCTCTGCAGCATCGTCGGGTTCTGGTATTTCGTTTTTGACGAATCTTGCTAGGTCATTCTCTTCAAGAATGAGGCCAATCCTATACTTCCAGGCACAGAAGTTTTCCACTCCTTCTAACTTGTCAACAAGCTTAATGCTTGCAGACATGTTTACTTGGAGCTAGGAAAATGACCGAAAAATGAAAGTGCTCAAAATCAAAAACTGAACTGACCAGGAGATGCGCTTGGCTGAGGCGAGCAACCTGGTGTATTTGGATCTGAGAAAATCCAACTTTTGCTCCTTCAAATCTGATCTGCGGATTTCTAGACTAGTGCTTCTGGTACCTCTGGTACTTATGGTACTTCTGGTACTGGTTTTCTGGTACTTCTGGTACTTTGTGAAACTAGGGTTTCACTTTTCGGGAGATCCAGCCACTGAAAAGGTGCGTTAATGATGCCAAATTGATTCTTGGGGGAGGGCGCAACTTTCTAGATACTTTTAGGGCTGAAAAGATTCACTTTTGAAAATCCCTAATTTGCAGGTACGGCAACAGTGACATTTTTCTCTTGCGAAAGATGCTTCCTTCAGCTTGGCTCTGATACCATGTTAATGTTTAAGCCATTATTATAGATGTTTGCATTTCATTAGATAACAATAGCATAATCCAAGATCTCTAAGAAATACACAATCACAAGAGACACAGCATTTATCCTGGGAAACCCTCTAGGGGAAGAAAACCCAGCAAAACTTCCTTAATAGAGATAGCCAATACAATGCCAAAAGATCTCTTATGCTAATATAGAAAGTCCTCTCCTAGATATGTGCCACTCTCTCTCTCCTTTGCCAAGATCAAAACTTGTCCTTCAAACTGAGCAAGTGAGTTATGTCTAAGTGAGGCGCTAGCCTCCTTTATTTATACAAGTCTGGCACGTGTGAAGTGTCTCTTCACTGGCAGGGCCGACTTCTCAAACTGGGTGGGTAAACCAACCTTTATTATATTTCTAGGTGTCTTTAATAACTGCTAGGGTCGACTTCTTATTCTGCCTATTACAATTGTCTTTTAACCAATCCGCAAAAGGGGATTTGGTCCTATAACAATAACCGACATGATCAATCCACAATGGGGATTGATCCTATGAATAATATATCAATAATAATAAGAATACTCTTTGCAGTTACATTATTTCAACACCTCACACAGGAGAATCATCTGGAGTCTCTCGTCAACCCTGTTGCTCAGAGGAGGCTAATACATCATCTTCATTTATGTTCACATAACGATGCACCCATCACTTTGGGATTTCACACGTTCACCTTGTGCTCAGCCACAGGCACGTCTAACTCAACAGATCGCCTTTCCCACTGGATAATCATCTAGAGTTCTTCTCAACTCTCTGAATGGAGGAGGTCATCTCTACGTTCCCTCTCTGTCTCAGGTAGGAACCACATACCCTTCTTAGGAGCTTTCTCTCAGGTTTGTAAGCTGGAGAAGGACTCACATCGTTGCAATGATCCACATCTCACAGGTTTGTAAGATGGAGAATGTCTCACATAGTTGCAATCATCAACACTCCCTCTCAGCTAGGGAGGCATTCTTCATCATGCCAAGTCTCACATGGATGTATTCTGAATTTTGTCTTGGTTGGAGTCATCAATACTCCCTCTCAACTAGAGAGGCATTCTTCACCAAATTATTTGGTGAAGATGTCTACAATCTAGTCATGTGTAGGAAGATGCATGTGTACGATTTTCCTCTGCATCATATCTCTGATATAAGAATATTTCATCTCATCGTGTTTCGATCCATCAGGAAATATTGGGTTCTCAAGGAGCTTTACACATGGTTCTTGGTTATCATCATAGGATCCATCTCATGGTCAAGTAAATCTGTCAGAAGCTTGTGAAGCCGCATAGCTTTGAACACTCGATGCTATATACTCTGCCTTTGTGGAACTCAAAGGCCACAGAGTTTTGTTTCCTGCTGCATTAGGAAAGTATGGCAACCTTCACGGTAGAACATCAAACGGATGTGCTCTTCTGGTCCACTGTACTTTTTGCTCAATCTGAATAGGCATATCCTGCAAACTCAAGTTCACACTGGAGGCATATCTCAGGCCATATCCAACTGTGCCTCGTATATATCTAAAAACATGTTTTGATGTTCTCTAGTGAGTCTGTCTCGGTTGACTCATGAAATGACTAAGCACAATCACTACATGGCATGAATCAAGTCTGGTGTTAACCAAATACATCACTGATCCAATCAGTTGTGGATCAGTCTCGCCTGAAACATCATCAATCTTCTTTTTTAAATCCATCACGGTGGATTTTGTGTTCTGTCATACTGAACTTATTTAATATTTTCACTGTATATTTTCCTTGACTCGGGAAAATCTCATCGGTCCTCTATCATACTTCTTGTCCCAAGAAGTAGTGCATCATACTTCAATTCTTCATCATGAATTCAGAAATCAAGGATTACTTGTATCCAACAACAAGGCTTTCTGAATAAGTCATCAAAATCAGGCTCTCGTCACCAATACTGTAATAATATAGGTTTGGATCAACAACATTCTTGATGAAATCCAAACTCATCAAGAATCTATCTATCTTAAATAGTTTCCAACTCATGGATGGTAGTATGGATGGAAGTGTATCGGGTTTACTGGATCAAGTGTTTTATCATAGACTACTCCCTCTGTTTGTGAGAAACCTCTGGCTATAGATCTCGTTTTGAATTTTTGACACTTCCACCAGCTGCATGCTTGATCTTATAAATCCACTTGGAAGTTACCACAGAGTTCCCTTATGGTCCCTGAATAATAAATTATACATAATTCTTTAAGATATACTGGTATTATTTTGTTATGGCATCTTGCCATACTTGTTCTTTTGTTGCTTCCCTAAGACAAGGCAGTCTTAGCATTAATGAAGTGGCTCATGACTGAAGTACAACTCGAAAATCTCTTTTGCTTTCTCGAGATGTGCCTTGAGAGGATTTTATGTTTCTTTGCCTCTTGCAGAGTGAGTCTAAGTAGGCCTTTTATGCCCTACTGCAATATCTCTGAACATATCAACTGGAGCAACTGGATTAGATGGAATAATTTTTGTCTCCCTTTGAACTGTTGAAAGGGGGAGAAGGCATTGTCTCACTGTCAATCTCCATCTAAGATTCTCTAGATCTTTGAAAGGTTATCTCTTCTTCAAGGACAACATCTCTGCTTGTCTCAATCTGTCGCTGACCAGGGATGTCGATTTGGAATGTCTTTGAAGATTCATTGTTATCCCATAAACGTATCCTTTCTCCCTGAAGGGCCTAGCTTGGACTTATTCTCTTTGGGTATTTGAAAATACACTGGGCACCCAAATATTCTAAAGTGTTCAATCTCAGGCTTCACTCCGGTGAAGGCTTCTTTGGGAGTGTTATGTTTTTCAAATTCTGGTGAAGACTCTTGTTTTGAACATATATTGTGTCTTGAATGTTTATGCCCATAGAATCATAGAAAGATTCTGATCATGCATTATTGCATTGGTTTCCTCAATGATGGCTCTATTCTTCTTCTTTCTCAAATAGTTTTGACTCCCTCTGAGTCAAGTGGCTCCCTTTAAAGTATAAACGTTGTTAACCTGTCTGGAACAAGAAAACAAGATGAACCAAAACAAGAATATCACCTAAAGGAGAATAATGAGTACATCTCTAGAATCAAAACATCTACTTGTAATGTAGCAGACTTCAGAAATATAGTTTAGAGGAATGACAATTTCAACAATCAAACCTGGGGTCTTCACTTCCAATGTGTTGTTCTTCTGAATGCACTGAGATCCCTTTGGATCCATGACTTCAGCAAGAAGGTTCCTTCCTCCTGCAATTTCTCTCATGACAATGATACAATTAATATATATGCAAGTGCATACCAAAGGGTGTTGATATGATTTCTCCAATGGCACCTGGTTGATCTCTGTCCTCTTGACATCTTTATGAAGAGGGTAGTCATAGTGTCACCTTTTTGTATCACCCACAATAAGTCTTCCTCTAAAGTCTCGTCTTCCAGGAACTTGAAGTTGCTTGATCCATCAAGCTTATGTTCCATCATAGGTATGTTCATAATTTTGGATTCTTCACAAACCCTTGTCAACTCAGCTAGAAAACCTAACGGCTAGGTTAGGCTAGCAACCTTAGGTTTTGTTGGACTTATGACTACCAACAATAAGCCTTGAAAGTTAGAAGAACACAGGTAATCTTGAAGGCTTCTTCAAAGAGCTACAAAAACCCTAAACCAGAAATCTGTAGAAATTTGCGGAACCCTAGAAACCCTAGGACCAAAAATTGAAAATGCTCGGAATTTCATTCCAAGAGTCTCTGGAGATGCACTGGAGGAGGTTGTACTCTTCTAAGCCAAAAATAGCCCCAACGTCCAAGTATTAAGGGTTGGATCACCAATGAAAGGAGGGTCGTACGGATTTTTCTGGAAACCCTAGGAGGGTCGTATTGTTCTGCAAAAGTGAGAGGAGACTTGATAGATGCTTGTCCAATGGGTTCTTTCAAGACTTGTGCTCTGATACCATGTTAATTTTTCAATAAGCTAGGTTAAGCATGAAGTTCATTCCATTTTAGCATTTGTCTTAACCATAAACAATAATGTTGCAGCAACCAAGATCACAAGAAGAAACACCATGCACAAGAACACAAGAAGTATCCTGGGAAACCCTTCTCAACAAGGGAAGAAAACCCAACCAAATCCTTCAATATATTCTTCAAGAGAAAGACCTTCACCACCAATAAGACCTAGCACACAAGAGGGTGCTCAAACCCTAGAATACTAGCACCCACGAGAGGTGCGCACCTTTTCCTAAGTAGATGTACTTGCTGAAATTTCCAAACTCACATGAAAGATATGATTCCTCAATGGGGAATTTACCTTTACTTATACTAACCTGAACCTGTCAACAGAAGTGTCTATTGGCACAACAGGGCCGACCTCACTAGCTTATAATATAATTAATATTAACCTAATTAATTGTATTTTGCATTAATTAGCAGTCACATTAAGGTGGGGCTGACCTGTACCCTTTACATTACAATTAGGGTTACAGGCAAGTCTGACTCTTGGACAATATAGCAAAGGATCTGATACACCCACTAGTGCTCATCCACTAGGGACACATCCATAGGGATGTCCATATCTCTGGCTCACTGCATTACACAGAAGAACCAGATCTTCACACGTTCACCTATGCTCGTCCACAAGCACGTCCACTCTACAGATCTTCTTTCCCACTGCCTCACACAAGAGAATCATCTGGAGTCTCTCGTCAACTCTGTTGCTCAAAGGAGGCTAATACATCATCGTCATTTCTATTCACATGACGATGCACCCAGCACTTTGGGATTTCACACGTTCACCTTGTGCTCAGCCACAGGCACGTCTAACTCAACAGATCGCCTTTCCCACTGGATAATCATCTAGTGTTCTTCTCAACTCTCTAAATGGAGGAGGTCATCTCTGCATTCCATCTCTGTCTCAGGTAGGAACGACATACCCTTCTTAGAGGCTTTCTCTCAGGTTTGTAAGCTGGAGAAAGACTCACATCGTTGTAATGATCCACATCTCACAGGTTTGTAAGCTAGAGAATGTCTCACATAGTTGTAATCATCAACAGTTTATTTCATGACAGACATATCAGTTGATTGGAAGGCACACTTGTTGGTGGAGTATTCCAAAAGAAGGTTTGCATGTGAGTTGATGGATGGACAGGTGCAAGATTACAACTACAGGATCATAGATGACATCATATACTATAAGGGCAGAATCTTCTTGGTTCCTGAATCCTTGTTCAAGGTGAAGGTGTTGCAGGCATTTCATGACTCACCCTTAACAGGGCATCAAGGGTTCATCAAGACATACAGACAGGTAAGAGAAAGGTTTTCATGGAAGGGTATGAAGGAAGATGTCATGCACCACGTCAGAGAATGTACCACTTGCCAGGAAAACAAGGATGAGCACACCTATCCAACAGGTCTATTGCAACCACTTCCTTTTCCATAGCACAAGTGGGAAAGTATCTCCATGGATTTCATTGCAGGGTTACCCAAGACACAGGGCAAGGATCTCATCTTTGTGGTGGTGGATCGATTAACGAAGTTTGCTCATTTTTTTCTATTTCCACTGATTACAGCACATCACCGGTGGCAGATTTGTTCTTTCGGGATGTCTTTCGTTTGCATGGGTTACCCAAAACCATTGCAAGTGACAGAGAATGCAGATTTATGAGCACCTTTTGGCAAGAATTGTTCAGGCTAGTGGGCACAAAGTTAACTCCCAACACTAGTTATCACCCCCAAACAGATGGTCAAATAGAGATAGTCAACAAGTGGTTGGAGGGGTATCACAGGAATTATGTGTCAGGACAACAAAAAGCATGGGTTAAGTAGCTACACTTGGGTGAGTATAGCTACAACACCACCTACCACATGTCCATCGGTATGTCTCCTTTCCGAGCTCTATATACTTATGCCCCCTCACTTTTGTGGAGATTGTATTTGGAGACAGTAGAGCACCCATGGTAAAGGAATGGATTCAAGTCAGCCAGAACATACTTAGAGAGCTCAAGGATCACTTGCAAAGGGCACAAAATCAGCAGAAAGTACAGGCAAATAAACACAGGGTGGAGCGTACTTTTGAGGTAGGGCACCTAGTTTATTTGAGGCTCCAAACGTATAGGAAAGCAACCATAAAGAAGAATGTCACTAAGAAACTCAAACCTCGTTTTTATGGGTCGTACAGGGTGAAGAGAAAGGTGGGAACAGTTGCATACGAGCTTGAGTTACCACAAGAAAGAAAAATACATAATGTTTTCCATGTGTCATGCCTAAAAAGGCAATAGGACAACACGTCGTGATTAATAAAGGGTTGCCTCCAATAGATGAGGAAGGACAATTGATTTTGATACCTAAGGAGATTTTGGACGTGAGCGAAAGGAGATTGAGAAATAGAAACATCAGAGAATACTTGGTCAAATGGAAGAATTTGCCCATAGAGAATGCTACTTGGGAAGGTGAACAAGTTCTAAATAAGGCAGGATTAGAATTGATTGTGGGCAAGCAATTTCCAGTAGGGGAGACTGTAATGTCCCCCTCCTCTTGATAGAGGCTTGGAGAGACTCAATAGTCTAGATGTCTCCTCTAGACTATAGTCTCATGAGAAAAAGGGGACTAAGAGGCACCAAAGTAAGCACTATGGGGATAAATGTTATATTATTAAAGTGACTTTGGGAGAAAAGGGAAAATTAAGTTAAGTGACTAATATGAGGAAAAGTGAAGAAAATAACTTTAGAAGCCAAGCAAATAATTTAATTGAAAATTAGACACTGGAGTATAAAGGAAAAAGGAGGGCGCCTCACTCCACACTCTTGTTACTTTACACTTTACATCTTGAGCTCCTCAGCGTAGACGTTTTGAGGGTTTTGGGAGAACAAACCCTAGAGACCAGAAAGGAGGTGAAAGATCCCTCTGTTCCTGGTCCAAGCTTGGCCAAGGAGGTGAAAGATTCCTCCCTCACCATTCTATTCAACCAGAGGTTAATTTCTACAGTGGAAAAAGGAGACAGAGCGTAGATCTGAAGGTTTTTTGCAGGTGGGGTGCACTGTTTGGAGGAGATCAGTTCGATTTGAGGGAGATCTGAGGAAAAACTCTTCTCTGGAGTGTTTTCTATGTCCAGGGTGCCATTCGTCCCTTTCTATTGGAGGATTTCTCCTGCTTCTTATTTTATTATGGCCATGGAGTGAATTTCGGAAGAGGGGTGCACTGTCCACTGAGTATACAGTGAGTTGGAGGGCTAGATCTGAAGTTTTGACTGAGGGATCTCTTCATATGCACTATACATTCCCTGATCTACAAGTTGGGAGTATTTTGCAAGGGTTTAGAGGCCATTTCCAAGGAAGCCGAAATTCTTAGCTTGCTTCATCCAGTTGGGGTGCATCACAACCAGATTTGAAGGTGCCAAGTCTTCAAGGGAAAGAAATTGATCTTGTATTGACTGGCAGGAAGTTGTTGAATGTCTAGGAGATCTCACATCTCTATATTATTGTATCTTGGTGGCAAACTCAACCCATACTTCTTTATCTTGCTATATCATTCCAGATCTACAGATCTTATGTATGGAGGTCAACTTATTATATAAATAAAGGTCAAATCAGAAGTTGTTGCTCATTCTCTTGTGTTGTCTCTCTTGTATCTTGCTATTTTCATATGTTGTTTTGTTATCTTCATCATCCATATGTTGTAAAACCAAATAAAACACTTTGTGCGCAACTTTGAAAGCAACCTACAAAACAATCAAGCAAAATCCTACAAACAGATCAGAAATAAACACCTAAGTTCCTAGCAAATCTGCTTGGGAACATTATATGGCACACTTGATAGGGTTGGATGAAGGCCCTCCCATACTTAAACTTAGTAACTTACATGGGGTCCTGGGCTGGTGTGATGCTTGAAGGGAATATTGAGGTGAATTGTCTGGCATGGCTTATATCTTAACTTGCAGCTTACTTTTCATGTTTTAAGAACTAATGTTTCGTATGAACTTTGGATAACCATGTTTTATACTTTGATTTGTTTTGAATGGCCTTGACAGGGTTCTTGAGGGAGGTCCTGAGCTTGTACCTAGGATGTTGTGCCCTTATTGCACGACTTTGGCACACGTGATGGAAAGCAGTGGGTCATCCAATGACTCACCACCCTCAGATATTATCTCTCACAACCTCAGAAACCTGAACAATGGACAGATGGGCTTGGTTTGAGCAGATTCAATCATGATGGCATGCATATAGGTTGGAAGCCCCACAGGTTGGCAGAGTACCCTAGGGCCTATTTACACACAGGATGGAGGACGTTGCAACAACATGATTCGGGTATTATTCATAGATGAGATGCATCCTTCCTCTCCTTGGATGCAGCACCTAGAGGCCCTCAACTTCAACCTCTTGCCCTTGACGTCACCTTCTAGGGTTGGATGTTGTTAGGGTTTGATGGATGGATGGGTACCGAAAATGATTTAGCATGAAGATGACTTGACATGACATTGGGTGAAGAGACACCTCATTTGACATTGATTCACCTTGGAGGATGCCTCATGGCCTTTGGAGGCCTCACCTTAGCCTTTGGAGGCTTGACGTCACCCTACCTAGCCTTGACATCTCACGCATGTGGGTTATTTTGATTTATTTTTTAACTTTAGCATTTTGTAAAATGTTAAATGAGGGGTCGACGCCACTTCTAATTTGTTGTTGACATTTATGTGGACAAATCTGTTAGGGTAGCCTCATATAAGAAGGCTACCCTCACTGTCAATTTTATCATCTTTCACTCACCTTTGTGTGTAACACATTTGAAATTTTTGCCCTTTATGGGTAACTAGCTCTTCTCTCTAATGTGATTGGCCTGGAATGGTCTCTTGTGGATGGATTTACTGATTTTGGATGGATATTTCTGCAATTAAGGTTACATTCTCTTGGTTTCTTGGATGAAGTAAGTAATTTTCTGCAATTATTGTTCATGCTATTAATGTATATGGTGAAATTGTTATTATATTGCAAGAAGTTTTGTTAGGTGAAACCCTAAGAGAGGAACATAAGTGCTTCCTCTCACAAGGTTATATTTGTCTAGAATTAGTTAAATGTCCTTGCTAGGGTTAGAACCCTAAAGCCCTAAAGTGATAGCACTTTAGGATTTTATCCCTAGACATTTGATCTTTGATCTAGTTGAAGCTACAAGAAGGGAGGAACAACTTATAGGGCCCAAATGTGCTTGCACCCTAGAAGTCTTTTCCTCAAGATCTAAGACCTAAGGCCCAAATGTGCTTGCACCTTAGGGGTTAGATCCTACCTCTTGGTTTCAAGTAGATCAACCTTCAAGCTTGGTTGTATTTGAAAAGACACCATAACTCTTAAAGGCACTAGTCATAAAGCATTCTCATGGTGAATTGATTGATAAACTCACTCTCTCAACTCTCTCAAGCTTTCAACTAACCATACTAACACTAACTTTTGCAAACTCACTAAATAACTTCTTGTTGTTGTAAAAGATTTGCTACAGTCATCTAAATTACATTAATTTGTTGCATACATTAATCTATTGGTGGCTTAACTCACTCAAAAATTACCTTCAACGACTGGATAATATTCTATTGGATTTATGCTTAAATTCCATGGTCAAATGTTGTTATAAGACTGGTCTACTGCTGCAATTTGCAACAGTCATAGCAATCTAACTTTGTCTAGTGTCTAAAAGAGGTCAATATTGCATACTTTAGCTTGGAAGTTGTTATATATGCTACAAAGTGTTCTTGTTCTGAGCAGGTATCAAATCATCTTCAAACCTCTTTTTTTCCTTGACCTAGACCAATCATCCGGTGATCAAGAAAGGGGGCAGTAGGCTTGACTACTAAACTTGCTATTTGATCCCTTCAGGTCACCAGGGAAGCCTCCCTTGTGATGGACCTCTTCCATCACTAAAACGAGGGAAGTCCCTACTTAGGTGACAGTGGTAGGTTCTTCCATTGTTACACAAGATTTGAGGATCTTGTGGAGGGCTTTGCAGAAGAACAAATCCTGCAATAACAAGACTCATCGCATTTTAAACACTAGTAACTAAATCCCTTGTGTGTTGAAAGGAAGCTAAATGATATAATGTTTGGTAGTTACTTTTTCAGATTTGACCCTGATGAGAAGTTTTAATTAATAAGTGCCTTCAAGCATATGACCATAATCTAGTAAGTTGTAAGTTAAAACAATTAGGCAAAATGTAAAACCAACACTAGAATGCCTCACGCCGAACAGAGATAAAATAAGGTTTGTCTATGACCAAAGAAAACACAAAAGTCAACATTGTACCCTCTCCATTGTTCATAGAAAAATTGATAACATGAAAGCAAAAATCAAAAGGTATCAGAAATTCAAAGCTATTCATAAGAGAAGAGAATGGAACTTGAATAAGAGATATTTAAGCCATCCATTTTTTATAAAAAAAGAAGATTATGAAGCAAATAACTCTTTATGATAAAAGGATAACAACCCAAAGAGTTTAAAATATGGCAACTGAGGGGGTATGTTTGGGGCATTTAGGTCCATAATTGTAACACTCCCGTCTCAATTATTATGGTTGTGTTATCAAATTTGCATGTAAATAGTGCAACTAGTTTCTAATTTCTAAAAATCTTTGGATCGTTATGTCCATTTTTCATTTTTGCATTTGTAATTTGTATATATATATATATATATATATATATATATATATATATAACGTGTCCCCCATGTCCTGTTTCTAGGGTTGACGTGTTCTATGTCGGATACTCGTATCCACATGTCCTCTGTCATGTGACTTAGATGACACTTCTTCTGTAAAAGAAACAGCAGCAAATAGCTTGTTGTTTATCACTAATTTTACACAGTAAACAGCAGAGTTTCATCTTAGTTAAATTGGTTTGCCTGCCCAATTTTAGTGAGTATTTGTTGCATCAATTTATGTGTGTTTCCAGTAGTTTAGAGTAGTTTTCCACTTGCTATCCTGTACTATTTTAGCACACAACAGCAAAGTAACCTTTCCCTTTTGACTTATAGTTTAGTGTGCAACGTTTTCCATGCACTTTAGCTTGCTTTCCACTTTACCTATTTTTGGTTCTGTTCAATTTCCTCAGAACAACAGCTTGTTTTATCAATTTGAGGTATGACGTAATAATTTTGATTTGCAGTTGACAACGAAAATCACTTGGGGATACCCCAATGTTAGCACGCACTAACTTTAAAGCGAGATGACATTCACTTGTTTCCTGTATTTATTTAAACTCCACTTACCTTTTGGAGGACGGGAATTTCCAAGGGATAACAAGTATCATTGTAATTCATTTAGTCATTTGAATCTTTGATCTTACGTATCACTAATCAGTTTCATAATCTTTTAGATATTATAAATTCAATGAGAAATACAATGGTGTTTAATGAATCCTGGTTGTTAGAACTCACATCATGCATGCCAATGTGATGAATAGTCATTTCATGCTTTAATTGTTCATGTTTGCGACTTGAACATGAAGTTTCCTAAATGTTGGGATATGGCTCTACACGTCCCGAAGGTGCATTTCACATTTCCCAAAGAACACACACCCCCACCCCCCACCCCCCACCCCCATTCGAGAAACTTAGTAGAACATTGGTTTTAACTATCCAACAGAGACAAGGACAGTAACAATAAAAATTAAGAGCCAAACATAATCTACGGAAACCATTATACCTTAAAAAATATTCATAGGAAAAAAAATCAGTATAGACATTGCAGAAGACCTCATTTCTATAACAAGTGGTCCAATAAAAACCAAGAAACCCAAGAGCAAGGATTCAGAAAACAAAAAGAAAGAAATCAGTTACAAGTTACAACCCAAGGAATTTCCCCTCATAGGAGAAAATAAGATCATAAGTAGGAAAGAGCTATTATGACCTTCGATAAGGGTTAGGAAAGGAACAATCTAGAGACAGTTCTATACCATGTGAATGTGGAAAGGACTACTAAAGTTTTCATTAACCACTAGAAAAAACTTCAAAATTCAGAACAAGTAGTTCAAATTTATATTCGGTGAAAGGATCAAAAAAGGCATCCCTCCTTATAATTTGCAGACTTATGGGTTATATATCATAGGACTGAGAAAAGGACTACCGCAATTTTAATAAGACACTAGTCTGCAACCCAATACGCAGTAAGCTATAATTTGGACTGTTTTTCTCCCCCGATTTGCCATCTTTCTGTAAAGGATTCGATTTGTACACAATATACAATCAAAAAAAAGTAAGCAACATGCAAAATTCACCTAAGAATCCGCATAAAACTTACCTCTACAAAAAGTAATCGAAGTGCAGGATCCTTCTCTGGATTCAAGCAATCGGAAAATACTTGCAGCAACGTCCCCAGATATGGACCCACCTAAGTGGTGCAATATTTGAAATTTGTCACTTCATCCGACAAGCATGGTTAATGATTACAAAGAAAATATCAGATACGGGCAGATAAGAATCAGTAAAAATTATTTGTAACTCTTACACAATTTCCAGCATTTTGAAGAAATGCTTTAAAGAGAAATGCTCCAGATGAACTCCCCTTCCATTCAGAATACCCAGCTGTAAAAACTCCAAGAAGAGCTTCTGTATGCCTTGCATACAATTCTTTTCCAGAAACCAACCCAAGCACCCGGGAAAGATTATTCATCAACAGAGCAGCATGCTGCTGTATTTGCCTATCATCATCAAAAGACTGAAGCTGGAAACATAAAAATAGTCAAGATTATGAATATGACTTCAAAAGTTTCCAAAAATAAAATTCAACTCGTTATCCCATTCTATTAGATTGCCATTAAAGCATGAGCAATCCAACCTTAATGAAAGTAGAATGCATGTAATGCACATACATTTAACAGCAACACTTTTATCCAGTTGCATTCTACTCTTGAACTTCCCTCCATACAGAAACATAAAACAGTATCTCTGATTGTGGATCATCTCAAAGGGTGTATCAACAGTCATTGTGATATAATGTGAAGTAATCACTCTCCTATTCAGGTTAGACTAATAGAGTGATGCCCATACTCTATTGTGCAGTGAACTTCTTGTCAAAAAATATTAGAGCTTACAAACTATATCCTTTTAAGTTGTATCCCTAAAAGACACCCACTATTGTCGACACATAAGACCACAATTGCATGTTTAAGTGCAGAAGAACCGTACATGTTTCCAAAATGCTATAAAACTGATTATCCCAAACCTTCTTCGAAAATTCCTGATTCCAGCGATGTCCATCCCCAACATACATTCTTCCTATGCATCGCATCAATTGCTACAAAATAAATGCTCTATGTATGATCAATTACTTGAAGGATAAAAGGACAAACCTGAAGCAACAATATTGACAGTTCCAAACAAGATGGCATGCATAATGCTCCTCCTTTCTCTATTAGATTTTCCAACACTCCTAGTAACTGCCAACAATCATAGAAAATGCCCAGAGTACAAACAGTCTATTACATAAAGCTCCATGCAATCTAAAACCAATCGATATGCCAGTACAAATATTATAAAAGAAATCAGGTAATTGGTAGTACAATAATAAGAAAGAAAATTGCAGTTCCTTAGATTCATATCATTTATTTCACCTGTTGTTTTATTGCAGGATGATCGCTCAACCCCAAGTTTGAACAACAAAGCTGTTTGCTTATCTGCAAAAGCAGCTACATGTTAAATTTCTAACAGACATACATGTCTTGGTCTGTTGGGCCAATGATACTAATCATAATGCAAAACAACGCATAATTGAGTGAATCACATAACACTGATGCTCTTTGTGCTTTGTCAGTCCCCTTATTTGTGATTGTTGTTTTTGTGATGCCCTTTTAACTGTAAGCTTAGTAAAAATCAAAGTAGCATATCCCTTGTTGAAGATTTTGTTCCAATTATTAAACTATGATTATCTAACTATATACATAGCATAGTGGAACCTTCAAGGCCAAAATCAGTCTAGGGCAAATTCCAGACTCATTCTGACTGCTTTCTGGTAAGTAGATGAAACGGTATAAACTGCTAAATTTCTACCCATCAACATATCTTCAACACTGCAGGAAATTATTTTAACTATGCTTTCCTATGGCTCTGAAAGTGTCGAAGTACACTAGAATATTAACAATGATTGAAGCTCATGTCCAGACCTATCATCATCTGCATAGATAATTCCATATTGAAACTCAAAATAGGCATTCATTGGTGTGATGTACTGTGTAGACTGGTATGTGAACAAAGAGGACAGCAATAAACACTTGCATAAAAGAGAAAAATACAAGAAGGAAATCGTAGAACTCTACACATGCTGTACACTCTACATTCATTAGATTCTATAATCGTACACAGAATACAAGAGTATCATCGTCACTTTACATGCTCCAGCCTTCATATTGTATCATTGCTATATTACATGGTGGTCTTGGGTTCATGTGTGAGCCTCCTAGTAGATATCATATGTATTTGCACTTTATTCACTTAATCATCATGTCTAGCAAGCTTATTTCCAGATTTAATTATTCATGCACACATGATGAGGATGATTCAGATCAGTGTTACCAGAACCGGACCGGAACCGGTAAAACTGGCCGATCCGACCGGATCACAGGGCTTACCGGTTCAAACCGGACATTCAAACCACTTTTGACCGGTTCCGTACGGAACCGGTTCTTTTCCCCTTTTTTTCCTCAAACCGGCCAGTTCTGTACAGCCGCTGTATGGCCGGAAAAGTGAGGGGATTTGCAAAAATTAAAAAAAAAAAAAAAAAAAGAGACTCAGCTAGCAACTTTTGACAATGAGGACCTTTCCTAGATGGATTTGGATCCCCAGACACATCAAGAGAATGTGTGCACTGATGTTGCAACTGTATCTTTGCCTTATGGACCAGGGGAATCAAGCCAGGCTCGGAATCCCCCTGTTGAGTCTACTCATGTTGAGGATGTAGATGATGACTCCGAGTCTGAGTCTTAGTCCGAGTCTGAGTCCTCTGAGTCTGAGTTTCAGTATGCAGATTCAGACTATTAGATTGTGTAATCTCTACTCTCTAGCCTCTAGCCTAGACTCTAGAGTTATTTTGGACTTTATAGGCCATTTAGAGCCTTTTTGATGATGTATTTTGATTCAGATATTCATATGACTATGGACTGAACTTACTGTTAGTGCTATTTTGGTTTTATACAATGTTACTTGTTATATATATATATGAGAAACTTTACAAATTTTTGTATAATGGTTTAGATTCACATTGATGCACATGAATATGTATTTTTTTTTCAAAATTTGAATATTTTATGTATTTTTAGTGACCAGTTTTTTTCCGGTTCCAGTTCGGTACCGGTTTTTTGGGTCGATCGGTTCAATAACCGGTCCGGTTCTGGTAACTATGATTCAGATGATTAACAATTGATTGTGTGTGTTGAGGGTAAATAAGCCTTCTACATTGCCACCCTAGAACATGTGATGACTTTGCACTAAGTGATGATGTTATATGCTTTTGTCATGAGGCTAGATGGAGCACACGTCTTTGGCACACATGTGGAGGAAGGTTTATTAAATATTTATTATCTTTTGGCATTTGGGGCAGGGTCATGGCATCATGCATCATATTCATTGACACATGCACACTCTTTTGGTTGACTATCTTGACCATTGGCTAGCTGTTAGCATGTTTTCACCAGCATTTTGACTTCAGAAATGTGCTAAGTGGCTAATTATGGTGGGTCAAATAGCTGTTAAAACACAGGTGGGGCAGCAATTTACACTTGGCAGTTGTTCCCTTTCTCATGGATCAATTTGACAATAGGATACTTATCTTGCATTGAATTCCTTCTTCCTTGCTCACATGTGCCAAATGAGGATAACTAATTTTATTTGGGGCATGGTTTGACCTCTTGAGAAGACAAAAAGTGGAATTTTATGCTCACAATAGGCATTCGACCTCCTCATTTGACTATTCAAAAATAGCAGTTTCTACATGTGGCATGGGAATCAATATTATAATATTTTTCTCTCTTGTTAGTTAGATAGATAATAAAATTTTACTCAAAGAGGATTTAGCTCTCCATCTATATAAACAGAGCCCCTGACATTGTAATGGTTGTTAAAGAAATGAGGAATGAACTCATGATATTATTGTTCTAGTTGTCTTGGAGTCTTATGGATGGTTGAGTAAAGCGCTAAATTTGAGGATTTTTCTACAAACTCTTGCCAATTTATGCCGATGGGAATGTTGTAACTTGTGACTACTAATATGGGAATGTTAAACTGGGTAATAGCACTCTCCGATCTTGTTTTTACCATTAGAAATTATGTATCATTGTATGTTGCTCTATGATGAACACAAATCTCATGTTAGTTGGAGGTTATCTACTTTTGTAATTTCTCTTTCATTTTCAGAACTATTAAGGCAGAGCCTCAGCCCAAAGAAACAATGCTACAGGTCTGGAAGAGATTGTAGCAGTGTTGCAAGCCTCAACCCAAAGAAACAATGGCAGCCCCTAATCATGTAACATGGCTCTCGCAACCCCAACAATGGCCATGTTCTTCCTCTCAGCAACCCCATTCTGCTGCAGGTTGTAAGGAACTGTCACTTCTCTCTTAATGTCCTCCCTAGCACAAAAGTCACTGAACTCATTGGAGGTATACTCACCTCCATTGTCAGATCTCAACACTTTGATCGTCTTCTGAGTTTGGTTCTCCTCAAGAGCTTTGAACTCTCGGAACTGCTGGAAGACCTGTCCTTTGGTCTTCATGAAGAAAATCCAAGACTTTCATAAAAAGTCATCAATAAAAGTGACATAATACAAAAATCCACTCAAAGAAGCAGAAGACATAGGACCACATACATCAATGTGAATCAGATCAAGAATACTTGTTACTCTGTTGTCACTGCTTGGAAAAGCAGTCTTGATGTACTTCCCAAGAGCACACCCCTTCCACACCTCTTGGTGCTCTATACTAAACTCTAGCACTCCAATCACAATCTCTCTCAAGACCCTCAGAGCCCCATGGTGCAAATGCGCCATCATCCTATGCCATAAATCACAAAGGTCACTATTGTTGGTACTATGCATCAAAGCTCTAGCAGGCTGAAACATGAGCTTGTACAGCTTTTCATGTTGAATCCCAAATACTTTGGTCGAAGTAACATTGGATCCCTTAGGATACAAGAGCGCATGCCCATCATGGAACAATACCTCATATCCCCTATCCTCAATAGTGAAACAGACACCAAGTTCTTCTTAGAGCCTGAAACATATAGGACATCTCTCAACATCATGGGAGGTAGAGACTCCCTCTGAAATGATATTGTCCCACTACCAACTGCCTTGACCACTGCATCATCTCCAAGAACCACCTCAAGATCCCCAATCTCTGTAAGATCAATGAAGTACTCACGACCACCGGTCATATGGTGGGAGGCACCGCTATCAATGTATCAAATACCGGTAGATGATGCTCTAGAGGAAATACACACCAACAATTAATACTCCTTCTCGAACTTGTGGGTAAACTCCTCCACATTTGTTGAAGCTGCAACCTTCTTCTTCTTGTGGACAAACTTGAGACAAGGAAAGCACTTGACTTTGCTCATGTCTTTCTTCCCTTCACCTTTCTACTTGTTCCCTCCCTTGGAACCCTTCTTGGACTTGTTCTTTTCTTTAGCTGCAAGTGCCACATTCTCCTCTTCATTACCTGTGGATGAACTCCCATGCACATAGCCTCTTTGAGTTTCCCCCTGAATGAAGTCATCCCAAAGACGATCCCACTTGGGAAGATTTTCCCTTGCTACAATGTCATCAACAAAGTTAGCCCACTATTTGGTCAACCCAGTCAAAGTAGTCCTCACAAGTTCATTATCAGCAACAACCTCCTCAACAGCACCATGTTCATCCCTCATCTGAGTAGGCTTGGTAAGATAGGTGGTAACACTTTTAGACTTGCTCATTTTAATGCTCTTTAGTTTCTCCCTCAATACCATTTTCCGATTTTCATTGGAACTCTGGTAAAGCTTGGTTAAGGATTCCCACATCTCATAGGCATTGGACTTCCCGATCACATGTGGAATCACATGTTCCTTAATGGCACCAAGGAAAATTCTTTTGGTCTTAATGTTCTTTTTGGTGTAGGTTGTCAAAAGGGTAGTGGTGTGGTCCTTATACACACTTGCAAACGTGAGATAAGTCCTACTCACTTAGTGTGTCCTTGGAGGCACAATGCCTAGGTTCAAAGCCCATGCTGTCACTTTGACTTGAACCTCTTCCGTCTAGGCTTACTCCTAGGGAAGCCAAGGGGGGTAGACCATAGTTTCTAGATGAGATTTAAAGTTAAGTTCTAGGAGTTGGTTTTAATTACTTAAAGGTTGGGGGAAAGTCTAGCCTATGATGCAAAGGAAGCAATGCAATGTGCAACAATCTAAGATGAGAAGCAAAACTTTTCCTAGGACAACTAAGACTAGTGCCTAATATTGGGCAAGCAGTCAACTAAAGTTTGAGGGAGTTTGATTACAATGATTACACAATGTTACAAATAAATGAACTGCTTCAAAACAAGATTAGATACAAGAGTTACAATTAGATACAAGATGAATAGATGATACAACTATAGGCAATATACAATGACTACAATAATGAATATTCTAGAACTACCACAAGATTATATTCAACAATAGATACAAAGAATACAAAGAGATTAACTAACCATGTGCTTGCATGTGCAGGAAATAAATAGATTCAAGACAAGATGACCATCAACACATCAAGCCAAGCATGCTCACGATAGCACTTACTCTATTGGACTGCTTATCAATGGCAATAAAGAAACAATTCACTCAAGATCCAGTCAAGAGAGTGTCTCCAAGTGGATGCGCAACTTCTTGAGGGATCACACCAAAGATAACTTATTGAAAAAGAAAAGCTTTAAAGGGAAAATGTCCACAAGCACAAATTATGACTACTTAGTGATTAATCCACAACCATAAGATAAGCTTGCATGAAATGTAAATGTGAAATGAAGTGCTTGCAAGTGTAGATGTAGATTACCAAAAGATATAACAAATTGATGCCCAAAGTTGAAGTGGATATAACAAAAGATGCCCAAATTGATGCCTACCCTAGTTCCACAAGTCAGCCCAAGGGAAAAAAGTAATCCCAGAAAGGACGTCGTGCACCATGAGACCGTCCCCGGCCTAGCACCTTCCGTTGCTTCCTCTAGTCCTCATTTAAATGGTAGAAGTTGAGTCAGTAGAGGTGTCCTATTAAGTCTAGTTGATTATTATGCCTATGGACTAAGTGTTTTTAGGTGATTAGGTGTGTTTAGGTGAGTTTTACTTGCCCAAAAAGTGCCAAAAATGGCCAAAACCGAAACTTAAAAGCAGCAAGAAATGAAGTGTTTACAACATGAGATATTGATTGAAACACATGTAACGGAGAAACCGCAATAGCTTGCAATGAAAAAGATTTAGTTGCCTTAAACCATCATCATTTGCCCATGACCATTTGCAATAAGATAAATGCTTGGAAAGTAAAACTTGCAAATAAAAGAGACTTTAAAGCATGAGATCTAAATCTATGCCTCCATGGGCTTAAGCTAGTGTTTAGTTGTGTGAGATTTACTTCTAGATGATTTTAACCATGAGCATAAGCATATAAAAAATACACAACTAAACTAGCCATACTATATTGGGGGTTGGCTTTGTCAACTTCTCATCCAAGGTTGTAGGCAACAAGGCATGTAAAACTTGAAGTGAAAAACAGAAATACAAACCACTCACAATGGCACAAGGTGGAGGCAAGACTTCCTATTTTGTGCCAAAGGGGGTTGGAAATGAAATAGGCTAAACTAAAACTAAAGCAATCCTAGCCACACAACCTTGCCCTAATGACAAGTGGGGCAAAAGAATGAAAAAAAGGCAGAAAATTAAATATACAACCTAGCCTTACGATTTTGGGGGGTGGCTTTGCCAAACTCTCACCCAAGATGTAGGCACTAACAAGCTTTACAATAAAAGAAAATTAAGTACAAGAATGCAAGCCTCAAAGGACTCCCGAGGGCTTGCTACAATGCTAGAATGATGAGAGAAATGGTTGGGTGTTGTTACCCAATCAAAAGAGAGGTCCTTGGTGTGTTTTGTGACTAAAAATGGGCAGCATAACCCCTTGACCTGCTAAGAACCTGCAAAAACCTGGAAATGCTGCAAAACACACAAAAAAGTTTAGAAAATTCTTGTTTTTCAACAGAAATTTCCTACATATAAATTTCAGAAAATAGTATTGATTTTTGATCTATCTAAGAGTGTTAGCAAACCAAATCTGAATATGATATATAACAGAAAATGAAAGACGGGAAAACTATGAAGTTTTAGTGAGCTATGAGGGTAACTTCTTGCTCGAAGCTATCCCAACAAAACCCTTGAAGCAAACTTGCAACTTTGAAACAAAGTGTGAGATATGAAAAGACAATGGAATGGATAGATAAACAACATAAACAAAATTTATATCACTAGCTATTCAACACATTTAGGCCAGTAACTACACTATTGCCTAACCTATTTGGTACCAGGGATGATTTTAGGGGCTAAATTTCACTCATGGGCTAATTTTCCATGGTTTTTCCCAAAAAAAGATTCGCTATTCTAAAAATGATTCGCCTAAATTCTATAGGATAAAATTATTTTACCTTAAAAATCGCCAAAATTTTATACAAAGTATATAAAATCCTTGGAAATTTGAAATTTTTATAAAAATATCGCCAAACATTTTATAGTTGGCATATGAAGGATTAGTAAGATTCACCAAGGTTTCTAGATTTTAAAATAAATTTCCATCCTTAAAATCATCCCTACCTACCAAACAAAGTTTACCCCAAGAGATCTACTCAAAATCCCACAAAATGCACAAAGGAACACAATCACCTCATATGTATTGAAGCACCAAGACACAATCTTGTACTCCAAGATCCTTCAAAGCCTTTCTATTAATCAAAGAGAGAGATTGCAGCAACTAATTGCTCCAAACCTCTCAAGACCAAAATGGAATGAGAGCAAGATGGACAATGAGAGAGAGAGATGGGACAAGAATTCGGTAGCATAACAATAGCTCAAGAGATGGTGAGAAATGAGTGAGGGTGGGGTTCTATTTATACTTGGGAAGGCAAAGCTACCCCTCTTGGATGAGTTACAAGTGTCGCACATCAAGGAAAAGTCACTTTTAGGGTTTTGGCATGGATGGATGAAGTGCCAATGAGTTGGAGTGAGTTGGAAAGACTTTGACAAGTCAAATGATGAGTTGTAGGGTCTAGGGAGACATACCAAGGGATAGAATAAGTCTCTCATTAAAAATTTTATTACTTTTTTACTTTTTGGAAACTTTCTAGAAGGGGGGCACACCTCTCTAGGGAAAGTGACGTTTTTTCTTAATGCCTAGGTGAGGGGGTGATGTGAGGGTTGGAAAAGGTAAGGAAAGTGTTTTCTCATCATCTACCACCTTTATTTTACTCAATTTGTTCAAGATTACAAAAATTGACTTTTTTACCATTTCAAGCTTAGCAATTAAAATTGCTATTTTGACTAACTAAGACTACCTATGGACAAACACCTAGCAAAAGTTGTCCGACTGAGCTAAAACTTGGTCCAAGGGTATAGGGGGTCTCATTCCATTTATTTTGAGCACAAATACTCCTAGCAAAAGCCCAAGGACCTAGTTTTTACATTACTTATCAAAAATTAATTAAAATTAATTAATTAAATTACCTAACCTTAGGCAATTAAAAATAATTAAAAAAAAACTATCTAGACTCGACGGAATTCCACGAAAGTTTCTAAAATGTCATACATGGTCATTTACATCATTCTTAAACACAAGCTACCAGAGGATTAATCCATTAGAACGTCTTTCACCACTTTGGAGGAATTATTTTGTGGGAGTGAAAAACTCAAGGGAGATTAATAAGGCTGAAAAGACAAATTAATAACCTGAGGATAAAAAACACTCAGTGAAAGGAACTCTCCTAATGAAGAAATCGTAAGGTAACCGACCGAACTATGATCCATGCAAACCCATCACATTATTAACCCACGCAGGGGTGCAGAAATTCCAATTACAAAAATATGTGTTGGAAACCAAAAATGCCTTGTAGAACCGAATAGTCTCTAACTTGGTTGCATCTGATGATGCATATCTTCATAGTCCATGGAGTTGATCCCCTAGTTGAATAGGTGGTCAACCTGTAGCATCTGTAGAGACCGTCACGGGATTCGTTTGTGAGTTCTCCACAATATCCCACAATTCACACTCCTGCAGACGCAACACAATCCTCTCCTTCCATGAGCTGAAATTAGCAGCTCCATCCAACCTGTCCTCAACCCTCAAATCGGTGGTCATTGACCCTCTCAACTGAAACACAAGCCCACAACTTTCTAACTAGTGAAGTACCTCCTCTTCTCAACAAAATCCCTTTTCTTTGTGGCTGATATATTTCTGCGATTTCCCACTTTCCAACTCTGATACCATGAAGAAATTTCAAACCTCAACCCAATTTCAAGTCTCAATGAGACAACATAGTTTAATGCCCAAGCCACATTGCATTTACATCTGCAAATTAGTTAGCAAAAAATTAAATGCTCATAAACTGAAACACAGGAAGTCTGCTACAGCATTTAAAATCAGAAATAAACACACCCAGAAATTTGCACACAGAGATTTTTGGTCCAAAATCAAGACCCTGGAAAACCCCACAAGGAGAAAACCAGTGAGAGAGGAGAGGCTTTTATTATTTAGAGCTTAGAGAGAATTTTCTTACAGCAGTCATCTTCAGCAAAACAAATACACAAACTTATCTCGTTTTATGGGCCCAAACTCTTCCTAGTATATCGTGCCACCAGCTCATCGATTTCTGTGCTCATAAATCATTACATAGCAGTGTTGAAAAAACCGTCGATTTTTCGCGACTTTCTCCCCCTCCGGATTTTTACTCCCTAAAAAATCGTGATTTTTATGCTTTTAAAAAAGTCCCGACTTTTAGTAAAAGTCGCGACTTTTACTAAAAGTCGCGGTTCGACCCTAAAAGTCGTCGGACGTCCAAACCCGTGGGGCATAAGGCCGAATTTTAATTTTTTTTTTGTCATTTCTAAATTTTTGCTTGTGAAGAAGGAAGGAGAAGGGTTTGTGGTCTTCCTCAATCACTGTGGAGGCAACTTAACAACCATCATCATCACCATCAAGGATTTCTAAGTGGAGCAAGGGTTCAATTTCAT
>ML778138.1:580766-630727 GCA_009831015.1 Picea engelmannii | reverse complement strand
CAGTTGTATGTTTGAGATCTTGATGGTTATTGCATGTGCATGTGGGTTATTGCATGTGCATGTTGCATATTTATGGTTTAAACAGCATATAAAGGATGCATGCAGAAGTAAAGAACATCAACTGCCCAATATCATGTATAATATAGTTCGAGCATGGAAATACAATAGTCTACTGGAAATATAGAATATAAACATCAGCCAGATATCATGGATCAGTACGGGAATACAATCAAATAACATAAAAATACCTGTGATCAGAAGATGATAGCAAATCTGATGCATGCACGGATGGATCGGTGAAAATATGTGATTTTGGCGAAGTACGGTAACCGCTACCAGCTGGAAAACTCGTCCGGAAGTTCAGATCGTCGAAATACGCTGGAAACTGCTCCAAAAGAAGCGCCCTGGCCTCTAGACTGAAATGGGTGAGTGTCGGATCTCGAATCTGGTCTCTAAGGCACTGGATCTGGACCCCTGGGGGGTTTGCACACCTCCTGGAGCACTGGATGCGCCCCAAAGGATTCCACCAACGGAATCTGCTGCTATATGGCTCAAAACGATCATCTCGCCAAATAAGGAAATGGGTCGGAATGATTTGTCCGGATCTACTCTGAAACTCTGCATGTAACACCAAATGTCTGTCCAGAAGCGCTGCGCCCTAAATGGCTGAATGAGTCGATCTACAAGATTCCACCATCAGAATCTGACAATAGATGGCTCAATAGAACTGCCCTAGTTGGATCTCAAATGGGTTGGAAGGAAACTGCAATCTGGATACGGATCTCGTGCAGCTCTCCAAACCCTCAAACTGAGTTGCACCCTCACTGGCTAAGTTGCGCACTCTGCAATGGATACTTCTGAAAAGTACGGTGAAATACCTGGATGGTATCTCCGATGGGCTAGGGTGTGTCTCTCAACACCGAAACCGATCAATGGTGGTGGTTTCCTCCAGAAATCCACAAAACAGTAAGGTCGGCTCTCCTCCTCCTCTGGGAACTCTCAACATCAAATCATAACAATGCATAATGAATTAGGTTGCTTTACCCTTCCTTTATAGCTTCCCGAAACCCTAATTACTTTTTTATTATTCCTTGATTAAATCACTTAATTAATGAATTAATTAACCATTTTGCCTCTAAAAAGTGATTTATCCATCTTGATGGCTTCTTTGGCCACTGAAAGTCACTTCTCATCATCTTATCCTGTAATGCTCTTCCTCCCGATTCCGATGAGCTATTACACTAAGAGGTTTCTCCAAGTAATATGCCCATTATGACCTTCTTAGTTAATTAAGATATGACCCATAATAACTCAAAACTACGGAAATCGTCGGAATGCAACGGAACCAAAGCCCAGCTGTGCGAAATGGATCCTGATGATGAACGATACAAGTTGAGCCTAAATAAACCGCTTCTGACTACTCGGGTAGGCATAACACACTGAAATGTTGTAATGTTATAAAGTCCCAAAATGGGGACGTTACAGTGACCTATTAAAGCTAGTTAATTTTAAGCCATGTGAAACTAAGGTAGATTAAGCTAGTTGTGTTGAGAAAGATGTGTTTGCTAAAGTGTCAAGTGCTTGAATGTAAGATAAATTGCTTGCAAGTAAGAGCAAGTACTTAACAAAAGTATAACTTGAAATAGCAAAAGTACTTGAAATGAAACTTGCAAGGAATTAAATGACAGTTTGCCTTAAACCATGAAGTTACACCATGCTCTTAAGATTGCAAGAAAAGAAAGTACTTGTGATAAAAGAGAACTTGAAAGCAAAGTACTTGTAGGAAATATAGCTTGCAAAGAAAGGAAACTAAAAGAGCATCATAGACTTATCATGCCTCCATGGGCCTACACTAGCATATGATCATTTCATTATTAAACATAAACCATTATTGAGCAAGAAATGAAATAAACACAACTAGTCTAGCCTTACGATTTTGGGGGTTGGCTTAACCAATCACACCCAAGGTGTAGGCAAACAAGTAGAAAAGAAAATGCTAAAAATAAAACTAAGTTAGGTGAACCACAAACAATGGCACAAGGTGGAGGCAGGCCTTCCTTTGTTGTGCCAAAGTGGGTTGGAAAAAACTAAACAGAAAATGAAAAGCAACAAGAGAGCCTTACGATTTAGGAAGGTTGGAAAGCCAATCACTTTCCTAGGTGTAGGCAAATAGACAAGTAAAACTTGCAGAAAAATTAATTTTTAGGAGAAGTGCAAGCCCTTGGTTACTCTTTGGGGGCTTGCTTACAAAGATAATAGAAGAGAGAAGTGTTGGGGGTATAGGTACCCCAACTTAGGAGGCTGTAGTTGATGCCAAGAGGGTTGTTCCTCCTCGTTTTCTGTCACAGACCTGCAAAAACCAATAAGTAAAACTTGTTGAAAAACTGCAAAAAAACAACAAAAAACCCTGCAGAAATTTTTTGTTAAGTTAAAACAAAAATATAAGATGAAATATGGCAGTATTTGTAGTCAATTTTGATCTACTTCAGCATATAAAACTACCCATGTACTCAGAAATAACAGCAGAAAAGAAAAACCTAAACTGTGAAGAAAATAAGATTGGGTTAAATGAACAACTTCAAAATCTGAAGTTGCTCCTCCTTAACCCTTATGCAACCTGCAAACAAGTGAGCAAAGCTACAAGACCAAGCAAGAGGTAAGTAGATCCCTAAATATTAACAAAATACTTTGAAGAAGTTAAGAATACTACACTACTAAGATCTAGAGCAAAACTACTCTAGATCTATCCAAGCAAAGTACTTTGCTTGGATCTCCTACTCTAATCTAGAAACTAACAACTCAACAATGCATAAAAACAAGTCATCTCAATAAGCTCCAACCAAACACCAAGAAGACTCCAAGTGCAAATGGTTCCTCCAAAGTTTCTTCTATTATGAACAAGCTTGAGCAAATACTTGATTCAAGCTTGAGAAACGAGAGAGCAATATGGGAGAGAGAAAGAATGGGAGAGATTTGGGCATTATAACAATACACTGAGAAAAGATGAAGAAATGAGGGTGAGAGGGCCTTCATTTATACTTGGGGAGGCAAAGTTACCCCTCTTGGATGCTTTCCAAGTGCCAACACTCAAGCAAATGTGATCATCTCAAGAGGGGGCGCATTTTTAGGGTTTAGGTTGTGGATTGATGAGATGGCATGAGTTGGCAAGTGAATGCTAAGTCAAAGGGTGAGGTGGAGGCATGAGGAGGGTGCACTAGGGGATAGAGGGCCCCACTCATCTTAATTTTTTATTTTCAAATGTTTCCTCAAGGAGGGAGGCGCAACTTCCCTAGGGGGAACAACTTGAAGTGATGATGGCTAGGTAAGAATGGGTTATGGGGGTGAGAAAGGGGTTAGGATAGGCTAGTCTAAGGTTTAACTATCATCTCCCACTCTCTCTTCAACCAATTAACTCAATATTACAAAATTTGACAGTTTGACATAAGCAATTAAATTGTTGTTTTGCACTGACCAAGACTCCTCATGGACAAACACCTAGCAAAAGTTGTCCAACTGAGTTGAAACTTGGTCCAAGGGTGTAGGGGGTCTCATTCCATTTCTTTTGAGCACCAATACCCCTAGCAAAAGCCCAAGGACCTAGTTTTTACATTTTTCATCAAATTTTAATTAAAATTACCCAACTTAGGCAATATTAATAAAAAAAAACCTATCTAGACTCGACGGAATTCCGCAAAACTTTCAGAGATGTCTTACATGGAAATTTACAACATTCCTAGACACTAGCTACCAGAGGGCTAGACCATTAGAACGCCTTTCACCACTTTGGAGGAATTATTTGTGTGAGTGAAAAACTCAAGGGAAATTAATAAGTATGGTTAGGCCAAATTAATAACCCAAGGAAAAAAAACACTCAGTTAAAGGGACTCCTCTAATGATGAAGTCCTAAGGTAACTGACCTAACTATGATCCATGCAAACCCATTACATTATAATCCCACGCAGGGGAGCGGAAATTCCATTACAAAAAGATGTGTTGAAGGCCAAAACTGCCTTGTAGAACCCGTAAGTCTCTGACTTGGTAGCACCTGATGGTGCATATCTTCACAGTACATGGAGTTGACCCCCTAGTTGAATAGGTGGTCAAAAGGACCCATATGTTTCTCATTGTTGTATTAGTTTGTTAATTTAAATGCTACATTTAAACAAGTTTCCTTGGAGCTGTAGCATTTTTCACTAATTGGGGATTGGGGGACTGTTGGTCCATTCTCTCTAGCAGATTTTCTATTTCAGAATTCAGACTTAGCCTTTTTTTGCAATGTGAAGATAGATTAGGTAGCTTTAATTTTTATTATTTATGTGTGCTACAGAATAGTGTTGTCTTTGACCTCACCTGGTGAACAGAATGGAGTAACAAGACTACAAGCCTAGTTCTCAGTAGTCCAGTTACACAAGGTGCCACCAGCTAGGCTAGGTGTCCAAGACATTGCTAGAGTTGTTTTTCCATGCTTTAATTTCGTAGTTCTAATCTGCTTTCTCTTGGACTAAACTACATCATAGGTGGCAGAATTCCTTTTTTTGTGTGTACTGCACATAGAGCCTCACAAGACCAAACAAAAATCTGGGTTGGCAATCTAATGATAATTGTAATGTGACACCAACAATTGGGAATCATATTTATACCTCATCAAATTTCCAACCCAACCAAAACAAAATATTGTCCCCTTCTTCATTTGGAATCCATAAGTCATAGAATATGAAGAATAAAAGTTAAAACATAGGGAACCCTCTAGTGGTGGTCTTAGATCATCTTGAATAGAGGGAAGAGAATATTGAGGTGACAGTGGTGACTCTTCCATGTTCCTCTTGGTGACCTGCTGAAATACCTCCATCATCCTGAGCTCAACTGGATCATGATAAACCCTGATATCCAAGCAGTGATCAGTCTCAGGATCCTCCTAAGGAACAAGATTTGGTTGCAGGATCATAAGCAAATTGTAAGGGACAGCATCATCTGATTGAACCAAGAGTGGATCCTCCTACTATAATGGTATATGATCAAGTTGTTCCTGAACCACTGTTGGGATGTGCACAGACGAAGTCTCCTGCTGATCCAATTCTGTATAATTGACTTGTGGTTCTTCCTTTTGAAATTTTTCATCATCACTAATGGAAGGAACCAATGAACACTCTTGAGCATTCAAATCTTCACCTTCATCGTCTTGGAACTCTCCATATGACTCAAGTGGTGCAGCTACTGGTTCCCGATCATCCAAGTATGAGTCATCATCATCCAGTTCATCTTTGGGAACTTGATAGCACGAAAGGTTCTCTTGTATAGCAGCTAATCTTTCTTGCAAATCTTGAGCAACTGAAAGGAGAGAAGTTGGTGTGATTCGATTGTAGACTTCCTTTATAATATCAACAAGTTCCCACAATCCTTGGACAATTGAACAATATTCCTCGATTCTTTGAGCAGTCAAAAAAGCTTGCCCGAAATTTGTTGGTCCCTACTTCAAAAATAGATCACGAAATTCTAGATCCAAAGCAGAGGCACAATTCACCACAAGTTTCTCGATTGATATTTGGTGGGAAGTTTATCATATGCCCTGATAAATCTAACATGAAACTCAAGAATATTTTCTTCTTTTCCCCTTTTAATGTTAAGAAAATACCAAATATCCAACATGCATTGTGTGTATTCATCGTCCATGACTAATCATGATCTTTCCTCAATGGAGCCACCAATGGATGATGTTAAGTGGCGATTCATCCATGTGTTTCGAAATAGATATGATGGTTTTCTCAAGCCCGGAAGTAGACCTTGCGAGGGAATCAAAACCGGATGATCTTCTTGTGTAAGTTCCCCTGTTGAGTTGTACATGTTTCCTTTGGAGTCGCCAGGTAAGTTAAATAAAATATAGCAATCCAAATTAAAACTCACTAATATCATTGCCACCAAGGTTTGCGTTCCCCGACAACGGCGACAATTTGTTAGAACAATTTTTCACCCTCCAATCAGATCTGATATAAATGTGAATCAGTGATGGAAAAGTGGTTAATTCAAGGAGAGAATGCCCCAATTGTCACAGGAAAACCTCCTCTTCGTTCAGGCTAGTGCATGCCAACCTCGGGGGGGAGTCCCTAGGTACCTCGCCACTGATTTTGGATCTGATATTCTGCAAAAGGAACACAAAAACAAGCAGCCAATTTGTTTTGGATAGCATGAAAGCCCGCCCAAGACGTTAGGAAAATTGATAGTATAATCGTTTGAAAGGACCTCTGCAGTGTTAGTGTGAGAAAGATGAATAGAAATAAGGAAAGAAAACCACTTAAATGATCAAATATTAATCACAATAAATGGCTATGAGCTACTAATTGATGCACAAAGTAAAGACACAATACCGACAAGAATGAAAAGCTCAATAACAACCACAACACCAATCTTGCACATGTCTCTGATGGGAAGCAACCTCTGGCTCACACAAGTGCTCAACCTGGGAAAATCTCTGAATGCCAGCCAAAATGTACTATGTTGGCTCTTAACCCTCAAGATTTTCAAGGGTGAAAATCCAGGGGTTAACAATGGCGTAGAGTACACTATTTAAAATTCATTATATAGGACTCATTAGCAAATTTGCATCTTTTACATTTCCAAAATGTTTTATCATAGATTCAGAGATTGACAAAGTCATAACCAACAAAGCCTCCTTAGCATTGTTTTCAAATGTTGTGATGCATCTTGATCTATTGTCAGTTTGGTTCTAGTCCCATTAACTTTCCCCGTATATTTTTAAAGGAATGGATGTTTTCCTTTAAGGCAGTCCATGAAGCATAGCTTTTACAACTATTTTTCAAGTATTCTGAGAGAGAATAATTCCCGAACATCTTTTTAAATTGTAAGTTTCAGGTTACCATTGTACTCCACTTAACCTGCAATGTATGTCATTCTGAATTTTGAACAGCTCCTACTTTGTTTCATTGTTGTTTCCCTCAACCCCCTAATGGTTCATTGTTTACTACACTTCGAGGCATTATTTTGAAAATACCTCCCCCAGAGCATCTCACACTTTGATCATTTTATTTCTGAGACATCTACTTGTGCATAGAACAAAGTCTCATCTTTGTTGCTAATGCTAGGATAGGATTCTATTGGTACCACATATTTTTTCTTTGATTGAGATGGATTATTTTCAATAGACTGCTTCACGAGCATGTCTCCTCATGCACTGGATTCTTTTGTCTTTTATTCCCTCACGAATGTCTCATAAACTAGATTCTTCTATGTCTGGATTCATCAGAATCCCTCTGTTTGACTATTGCAATATATATGGCTCCTGGAATGATTGCTATAACAATTACTATGTTTTGAGTTCTACGATTGCATCCTTCATGCCATGAAGTATATAATGGACTTGATGACCTTGTCCACATTGGAAGACATGATTGGGATATAAGATGTTTTTATTTTGAAGGCTATCCCATTTATGACACTGATTGTGAGATTGAAACTGACATGGCTAAACTTGGACCTTGTGGAAGAACCTAATTCAGAAGATGTTGTTGAAGAATCTGGTGATTTGAATCTTTAAGAGAATGAAGTGGAATGGTTGTAGGACAATTTACCTGCTCCTTTGGATTTTGCAGGAATCCAAGTATATCCAATCACTTACTAGGATTGGAGAGATAAACTACCAGGATTCCTTGGACTTAGTGATTCACCTACTCTACAAGTTTCATCTTTCAATGATATTATTTCAAAACTCAACATTAATCATGAAGATGTTAAGATGAAAATGTTTTTCATGTACTTGGATTTGCTTGAGGATGAGATCATGGATTGGTATGGAAAACTTAGTGCAGGAAAGATCTCATCACTTTCGGATTTCTTCAAGATGTTTCTTGAGAATTGGTCTCCTCTTCATGATAAGATTAAGTGTGGAAGGGTTGTTATAGATGTTGAGTGTCCCTTTCCTTGTGTCCTTGGAAGCCTACCCTTGACCTATGAGTACCCTCATCCTCTTTGTCTCCCTTTGACTCATGACTATTCGCCTGCCTTACCCTTGACCGAGAAAAGCATGGGAAGTCGACCATTTCCTTGTAGATCCCAACTGGAGCTACCTTCACAACATTTTTTCCTTAATGAGTTTACTAGTACAGCCAATGGGTTGACCCACTCTTATCATGAAATAAATGATTATATCAACGCTATTGATCTTTGGATGAAGGAAGTTTGTGGAGATATGAAACAACCTTGGTATAGTTTGGGCTTGTACTTCATAGATATGACCTTACCTTGGTTCCAAACTTAAGAGTGAATAAAGTCATGCCTAATACCCATGTGATGCTTAACATATCCCTATTTTGGCTAATAACCAAACACAGGGGGAAGATTCAAATCATTGATGAGCTCTTCAAGTGGTTGAATTGGATTTTTGATTTCACCTAGCAGCCATATCTCTTAGTTAGCCAATAGGGTAGGAAAGAATAAGCTCTTTGAGCAGTAGTGTAGGATGCATGTTTGCTTTTTATGCATTTGTTTGCCTTCATTTATGAGTTTCTTTTCATGCATTGCTTGATTAATTGCTTGATGCAGTTGATTTGTCTTGAAATAATTTCTTGCATATGTTCTCATGCTTTATTTCCATATTTAGACTTAGTGAAAAAAATTTATTTCTGCAAAGTAGTTTTTCTCTCACCGGGGTGGTAGATTCACCCCTACTTATGCCTTTGTCGAGTTAGATTTTGGAGTTCTTGTACACTCTAGAATTAGAGTGCATGTCCCCGAGTAGGAGCCAGATGTTATCCCCCAAGGAATGACAACTTCAGAGGTACCCTCACAGGGTGTCATGTTGTTATTTTGCATGAGCTATCTTGCTCATCTTCTCCAGACTCAAAGAGTTCTTCTCATTATCTCCATCAAATTCATGATTGTGCTAGCTTAGTTGTGGTATATTTCACCCTCCTCCTTCACTCCTCAGATGATAGATGCAATATGGATGGTACATTGTGGTTTCACTATGATCTATCTTGACATTCCATGTATTGGTGTTGCATTTGGATGTGATGCTATAACTTCCTGGTTAGTCATAAAAGTGGTAAACATTAAAATGAAATCCGATAGCACTTCATAGCATACATAGTTTTATTATTTGCCTCATTGTACCTTGGGGGGACCATATTTTTCCTTTAGAAATGTTGTCATTTCTTGGGTCAGTTTGTACTACTAGGTAAATAGCCAAGATAGTGTTTTCCACTTCCTAACCATGTTAGACACTTTCCACTTTCCTTGTTTCACTTCATTTCGTCCAATAAAAAATTTTCTTGATCATGTATGACTTATCAAATGTTAAAAGAAAGGTCTAATGAAGAAATCTTGAACTAATAAAGACAAAAAGGCTAGAGGTGAAGAGAAATAAAGTCAAAGGCCAAAAATGTGAAGATTGAGTAATGCCACCTCACTATGAGGCCAATGCCCCTAGTCCCTAGCTTGTCTATGAATATCTAAAGAAGAAGGGACTTGTTCAATAAACTAAACTCATAAAGAAAAAGGCATAAAGGGGTAGTAAGAAATAGTGTCGAGGATAAGTAACTCAATGCTAAAGCTCCCTCTTGAAAGCTATAGTAAAAAATTCCTAGCTCATGAATGCTAGATAAATAAAATAACAAAACCTATGCATATAAATAGCTTTGAGGGTTATCACATGAAGTCTTTCCCTTCCCCTTTCCATCATTATTCATCACATTATCTATCTTTAACAAAGGGACTTGGGAAATACTTGTTGTCCTCGGACTTGTCAAATGTATAAGGGTTAATGTTGTGTCCCCTTGGTATAACTTACGCAAATATTAAAACTAACCCTTATTTGTCATGTTGGGCTAAAGGAGATCACTAAGTGTGTATCACCTAATGATTTGCCAAGAAGATAGACCCATCACTTCAAGTGGGTACTTTGCATCGGGATCCATGTACCATGCCTCGATATCCATGACACTGCATTGGGATCTGTGATGTTTCCTTGGGATCAGTGTACTCATATTTGATCATATCTACAAACATTGGGATCCATGTTATTTTCCTTGGGATCTGTGTACCACATTGGGATAAGTGTCACTGCTTTGGGATCCATGGCAGTGCATCAGGCCATGACAGGGATGCCATGTCATCACACTTGCCACATCAACCACTCAAACTTGCTCTCCTTGCTCAATTGGATGTTGTATTCACACACATCCATTATTATTCTCTCCTTGGACCACACATCGGAGCCTTTGATGCATTTGAGGAGACGGTTACAAGTTGTTTGAGTGGTTACAGGCAGTTATGTTGATCACTGGGTGATGTGGCATTGACCACAATGACTTGTTTGAGGAGCACCCACCTTGAGGAAGTCACATGTGCCACTTACCATCGACTTCTTCCTTGGACATCACACACGTGTGGGAGTGACGTCACACTCTTGGAGATGGTTATCTCTTGTTTGGTCCATTTTCTAACTCTTGGGAGTTGTTTAGAGGGGAGCTTGAGTCCATGGACCATGTTTAACTTGTTCTTCACTGCTTATTTGAATGTTGGCACACTTATTGATGTGGCGCATCTCTTTTAGGTCTCTCTAGTCCACACATGTGGTACTTTATGATGTATTTTGGACCATTTGAGAGAGGTGCTCATGAATTGTTGGTTTTCGAGGGATACTTTATCCCCATCTATTGTATTTTGCCCATGGTTTTGAGCTCATAGTTTTGAGCTAGCACATGGTGTTATTCATTGAATTGAGGAGGCTTCTTAGCTATGAAAAGAGGAGTCCTCGCTCATTTTCATTGTTGGAGATTAATGAGAAAACTTTCCTAAAGAAGTTGTTGAGTATCTATATATTTTTATGTGATGTTTTAGGCTATTCTTCAAGGGTTTTGTAGAAGCTTTTAAGGTTTGTTGGAGTACAGAGCTACTACAAGGCCAAAGAAGTGCATCTTGCTCCACTTGGAGGAGAAAATAAGGTATAGATTTGTTGCCCTATTTCCCTTTGACCATTGAAGAATTTGTTTTCTTTGCATTGAAGTATTATGTCTAGGGGCTCTTCCCTTTTGCAAAAGGCCATGCTTTGAGATCACCTTGGTAGTACTTGGAGCGACTTCCTATTGAATCAACCCCCAATCCAAACTTGAAGAGCCCTATTTTCCTTAGGTGATCCTTGATAGGTAATCCTCTTTAGGTACCCTAAACTTTGCTTTATCTTAAAACCCTAAGCTTCATATAGACTTGTATAGTGACCCCATAACCCTTCCTAAGGCACTGGTCTATCTTCTTCTTCAACCACCAAAAACCCAAAAAATCGTCTTTTTCTTTCTTTGCCCTATTTTTTTATTTTTTGCAATCTAGAGTTTATCTTGCCTCATCCTTTGTCTAGATTGTTTGATCTAAGAAGCATCATGATATATCTTATGTTTAGATCTCATTCATGTTAACTTGTTTTCAAAGGATATTTTTGTTTTTGGCATATACAGTGTTTTAGATCTAGTTTTCATTGTTCACCTTTCTAAAGAATCTAACCCTTAGTATCTTCAGACAACATTGAAGTGAAACAAATTAATTATTTTCTGTGGATGCCCTAAATATTTGTTGCTTCGAACGTGTGGTATAGACCCTAACTAGATCATTCATTCTTGCAACTTTGAAGCATGGTCATGGTTATCACACACACATAACAAATGATGATAGAATAAGCATAATGATTTGGTTTATTGTTGTCCCTTCTCTGGTTACAGTCCTGAATACATGTTGATTTGATGACACGTTTCACATTGGTTTTATAATCATTAATGGAACGGTTTATTATAGTATTACTCTAGACCATCCACATGGGTAAAACGATGCACTAAAGGGTCCAACGACCTCTCTAAAATGCAAAACATTGTCTCGTTTTCATCACTATTCAAGGGCTTCTTTACTGTCTATTGGCTCCTTTATACACACCTGGGTGACATGGAAGAAATCTTCAATCCACTTGGTGTGTCCTTGGGGGCAAGTTAGAGTTAAGGTGTTGTCACCTAATCCTCAACTCCTCCGTCTAGGCCAACTCCTAGTGAAGCCAAGGGGGATAGTCCCTAAAGAAAATAATATATGGCTTGAACTAATCTAACTACAAGAAATAAATCTAGGAGTTTATTACAAAAGACAAAATATAAAGTAAATCTACTCTAAGAGCATATATCTTTCAATCACCACAATCACTTATACATAAAGAGATACTTTCATAAAAAGGATACTCAAGATAACTTTGATAAGATGCAAGTAAATAAAGGAAATACTTCAAGATATAATAACCCTAGTAGAAGAAATCGCCGATTAATCGGCAAAAATCGAGGAAATCGCGAGTTTTTCAGCTTGTCGATTTTTTCAAAACAAAAAATCGCGAGTTTTTGAGTTTTGAAAAAATCGTGTTTTTTGAAAAACTTGGGAAAAATCGGTAAAACTCACCACAGTCGCCCAGGCCGTGGGATAAAGAGCCCGATTCTATTTTTTTTTGTCATCGTGTTTTCTTTTTGTGTGGAGCATCCACTATATAATATATATCGGTTTTTGTTTGGAATCCACTATATAATATATATTGGTTCTTTCTCCATATTTATGTGCCTATCTGTTTATGTGATGTTGTTATTGCTTAATATATTGAAAAATGTTTAAAATTTTGAAAAAAAATGAATAAATTATGTATTTTTTAATGTTTGCGAGTTTTTCCGATATTTTCGTCGAGTTTTTCCTAAGTGATGTTTTCAGGACCCTTGCCGAGTTTTTGTCGATGCCTAGTTTTTCCACTAGGATAATAACTAGTGTTTCAGAAATAAATCTACTTGAAGCAAATGGCTTTGTGTAATATGAAATGAGACTAGTTCCTTAAAGAGATCGTGGGCAGTTGTTTGAACAATTACTTTATGAAAATTGTCTTTGATATTTTAAGGTAGATTAATGACATGAATTTTATTTGCTTTGAAAATGAGATTGTAAAAGTAAAGCAAACTAAACTAGATTTGGCCTCTAGAGAGGTTATCCCTTTAGCTCAAAGATTTGTTGAGAACTTGCCGAAACCCAATGGTTTCACCACCAAGCCCACTAGAGGTGTTGGAGGTCCAACACTGAGGGGAACAAGCCCAAGGTATTCAGTGAAACTTCACACATTCCCCCTAGGCGGTTCTTTGAACCAAGCAATCGTCCTCTTTTGAGATTGTCCTATTACAACTACTCCACATTGATAAGCCCGCGTGTATGAAACTTACTTCCAAAAGATCGAGGCAAGCTCACAACTGGAAGGGTCAGGAACAACACCGAGAGCTGAGGGGAAGGTTTATTTTAAACAGGAAAGTAAAATGCTGAAAGAAAAATGTTTTCTAATTACTAAGTCCTCACTGTCTAGCCTCTTACGAGGAGATGAAGGAACAAGTTTATTTGCCAACTTTGAAATTGCAAAATAAAAGAAAGTTAAACTAGCAACTAGTGTTCTACTTTGCAAAAAGAAAACTAAAACTAAAGTTGTGATATATTTTAGCTTATTCTTTATATGTGAGATTGTTTGAACTTTTAAGCAAAAGAAAGAAAACTAAATGAAAAAAATCCCAAAACCACAACACCAACCCCCTTAGGGGGGAAAAAAAAAGTGAGGCCTCCATTGGCTCACTTATTTTATTAACTCGGTTACAAAGGTCTCTTGTAGATACTTGAGATCACTTTTAAAAGAGATTTTGGATCCTTATAATGATCGATCAAAGGTTTTACAAATTACAAAAATCTTTAGGAAGGTACAGGGTGCTTTTGGAAGTCCCAAATGTTCCTAATACGCCAAATTTTGACAAAATCTCCCCCTGTTTATTCAATGACCTGCACAAAACATAAAACAAAAGAGTACAAAAGATGGCCAAAAACACTTTAAGAGTGTCTTTGGTTATTAGTAGAAATCCCAAAATAATTCTAAGTTAAAATCTACAAAAAATTGCAAAAAGGTACTAAGGGAATCAAGCTAAAAAGTTTGTTTCCTTAGGGTCTTTTGTGGCCTTTATCCCTCTAAAAAGTTTTAGAAAATTATTTGAACAAAGGGATTATTTTCCTACACTAGATCTAGATTTTTAAGATAGAAACTTTTGAGACAAAAATCAGATCTAAGCTATCACTTGCATGCATGAAAGGAACTAATGATTTAGCTTATCTAGCTAGATAAACCAGATCCAAACTTGCTTGCATATATATGTGTAACCAAGAAATTTTGATTTAAAGAGAAGGAGAAAGAGAACAAGTTTGTGCTTGGAATATCTTGGGCAATGGAGTCCTTCTTTGGTGAATTGAGGAGGGATCTGCTTTAAAAGACTTGGAAAAAGAGGAAGTGTCAAGCTAGATCATCCACTTCTCCAAGTTGAGGTATCAACTACTTCAATCACTTGCAACAAAGAGGGTTAGAAGATGGTATCACCTACAAAAGGCACTTCAAAACATAATATGTTAAACCAAAAATATTGCATCTAAAAGTCTCTTAAATAAATGGATAGTGAGATCACTAATCAAAGTAGCTTAGCAATCCTACCCTAGTGAGTAATAGTACTCCTATAAGGCCAAATTTGACCACAATACAAAAGCAAGAGAAATAGAATAATATCACCTCATACACATAAGCATTCACACACTTAGACAATCCACCAATTTGACCTCCAAAGTCATCTTTTATTCCAATATGCAAAGAGTGTTACAATATCAATGGTACAACAAGCAATTCTTCCCAAGCTCCAACTAGCTTGCACAAGGGAGAGAATGCTTTATTTATAACAAGAGGAGAAGGTAGTCAAGAGGAGGAGGGTGCACCACTTGGAGGAGGGGGGCACACCACTTGGAGAGCATAACCTTGCCAAATGTGAGAGTGTGGGCAGACACCTCTCCTCTAACTCCTACCATGTGGCATATGTGACAAATGGAGAGTGGAGAGGGCACCACCTCTCAAGAGGTGGGCAGCCCTCTTTAGGAATGCACCACCTATCCTCAAGAGGGGCGCACCTCTCTTAGTGACAACTCAATAAACCAATATAGCATGTGCCTTATTCATCAAGCCTTAGTTTAACGAAAGACTTTGACCAAGGATATTGCCTCTATGGGTACCACATAGCCTCCTAGCCTTTATTTGACTCAAAACATGTCAAAACATGTTTCAGACAAGTTTGCTAAAATTTAACATTGCTGATATTTTATGTCTTTTTTGGCTTTTGTGAGTAAAATTAACTTTTTAGTGATTAAAATCACTAACTTTACTCACAACTGTGGGTACGTAGGTAAAGTGGGTGCTCTAGGTCCAAAATTGAGCATCCCCAAGGCATATAATGCCTCCTAGTACCACTTTTTTAATACAACCTCAAATTACAAATAAAAAATTATGTTTTACGGAAAAAATTTTATTAACTAAAAAAATTAAAAATCCTAAGGGGGACATAGCACATTTCCATGGAACTCTAGGATAATGCTTAGCATGGTTATACACATGAGACTCTAGACTTTAAACACCCCCCAAGTCATATCTGCTCGTACAATTACTCCACCTTTGGAGGTTATTGAGTGAAAAAACTCGAAAATTATAGTTCGCTTAAAGAGAAAAATATAATTAGCAAGTAAAAAAAGCACTCTAGAGTAAAGTGCTAGTGTCTAATCCATGAATGGCTAAGCCTTTTACAAAAATCATATGCTTAAGTCATTTTATTACAATTCCCTGTAGGGTATGGGAATGTGGTAAAAAATTGAAAAAGGGCCATACTGGTCAGTTGGACTTCTGAACTCTGAATTTTGAACAAGTCGTAGTTCAATCTTTGGCGGCTCATCTGCAAGTCCATCCTAGTGCAACTTGGTGGATAATATTGTCCAAACTGCAGATACTGAAGTGAATTATTTCATGACAGTATGACTCTTATATATGCAACGATTTGGTATTGTATTGCTCCACACACTCCATAAGAACAAATCAACACATAAGGAGGTCCAACGACCTCACCTAAAATGAAAAATGTCATCACTCTCTCTGGTCTATTTTGAGGGTATTTTCTCTGTTTGAGACTGCAGAATTGAAGTTAATATTTGGTTAATGGTGTATGCTTGAATACACAAATAACCTTGCTAGCAAAGTTACTCCATTACACAGCCTTATGCCCTCATTCATGTCCAGCACTTGTGATGTTTTCACAGTTCTATTTTATGGTTTAAATCTGGTGCATACGAACATTGAATGCAGTCCTAGATCTTTGGTTTAAAGAACAATAAATCTATTGTTAAAGGTGGGTTAATAACCGATAATTTTTCGTGGTCTTTGGCATACAACCTTGATGGTATATAGGCAGAAATTGTTCACCTAATTATTGTCCTTGTTACAGAATTACTATCCCTGTGGTACTTGGCATAATACTCACTGTTTCAATGGTATATTAACATATCACTATCGGTACACCTGTTGTCTCATTGCACAATCTGGACATCTATTACAGCATTTGACAACTGGTTATATAATATATTTGTTGAATATTGGTAAACATGAATGGTTCATGACACATGCTTGCTTTCATTACATAACTGTCTCCCTAGGTCAAGGAGAGTTTCCAAGAGATCCCTCTCTAAGCCATGTAAAGTGGGTGAAGTGGTTAGGGTCAAGACTCAATGGGCATAGGGCTCATGACATACAAGAGGTCGTAGTGTCTCATTCATGGGTGCCTTTGTAGAGGGTGTGTGGTACCTTCGCTTGCAATGCACTTTTTCCAAGCCCATTATTTTTCCATTCTTTGTTTATTTCATAATTTTAAGGAAAAGTTGAAGGCCATTGCCCTGGCGTGGTGTCCAGATAATGACAGTGTCACCCACAAACACCTAGGGGAAATGAGAAGGCTGGATCGTGATGACACCCCCTCTCTCTCAGCCATGCAACTGAGAGCCATCACCCTAGATTGGTGACCAGATGATGGTAATGCATACCAGTAGATATTCATGGACATGGTAGGTCGGCTCGTGATGAGACCCCCTATCCTCCAACTAACCTTATAAGCATTATTAACCATATTTCTTGTGGGTCCCCATTTTCTCAAAGATAAGTGTTTCATTGCTTTCTTGGGTGATCCCTGGGCGAAGCATCTAGAAGGTTTATACATAGGATTTTATTTGTTACCCAACATCAATCCCTCTAGGCCTTCAGCCCCTTCTTCCCATAGAATGAGGGACAACCCCTCCTTGGGTCAATACACCCTAAAATCCCAAGAGATAAGGAAATGGGGGGAAATAGTGATTGAAAGTGGTAAGTATGGTCGGGAACGGTATGATGGCTCTTCAACGGGGTTCATAGTAGCAAACCCATCCCCAAGGAAGACCACTTACTAGGGCACAATGTCAACCACCAAGGTGAAGCAGGGCAAAAGGCATAATGTCCAAGCATATATCATGAAATCTAAAGCAGTCTAAGATACAACATACTTAAATGCCTCAAATATTGAAATGATGCTCACCATAATACTGACTTGTACCTCATGGAGAAAGACCCACTTCCTTCCGAAAGCCAGCTGGTGCAGTGGATGCCAACTGAAAATATACGACCTTCGTGGTGGTGAGAAGGGTGTCCATCTTTGCAAAAGTATACTGCTAGTCRTGTGACCTCTCGACACTCCATATCTGCAACCTGAGGGCCTCGAGACATAATCTCCTTAGTTATCCACAAAATGGGGATAACAGTTCTAATAACCCTTAGATTCTTTTATTAGGGACTACCCCCCTTGGTTTCACTAGGAGTTAGCCTAGACGAAGGAGTTGAGTGTCAGGTGACAGCGACCCGACTCGAGACTCGCCCCCAAGGCCACATACAATGGATTGAAGATTTATTCCATGTGTCCCAAGGTGTCGATTAGGAAGCAACAATCCTCACTTAAATGCCTAATGCATTAAATATGGAACTTTATATGAAACAATGACTAGTGTACCTCACAATGTGTTGAACCACCATCATCCAATGAACCATGTTGATCAAGTATGATAGGCTGAGCTGAATGAGGAGGGAGGCATCTTAGGGGCTGTTGTCTGTGGACAATACTGATCATCATCATCATCACGATCATTGTCTTCATTGCGGGCTATCAGACCTGATCTCCTCTAGTTACCCCAAGGTGGGGGGGGTTAAGAGCCCCCAATACAAGTTGTACATCTTGCATGCCCCTTACAAAGTTTTTCTGTATGGCCCCTTGCCCCTTACAATTCTCTCATACCATCTATTCAACACATACCATGAGGGGCTCATACCATAGTCAATTCACAGGGTTTGATCAATTTTTACTGCTTCGACCTTGATCTCGATCCTTGTTTCAGATTCCAGTTAGATTGTGTGCAAAGGAAACTCTCCAAGATATCCTTCCTGATTTTCTAGTGTGTGTCCCTTCCTCAATGATCATCATGCCTTGCATCAATTTTGCCTGGATCTCGTTTTGGCATAGCCTTTGTTATGCATAGTGTTCAGACAAGAACTTGTTGTGCTGAGATTGTTGCTCCTGTAACTAATCAGCCAAACCCTGGATGATGCTAGATTCCTGGGAAGATTCAGTGTACTTCAAAGTATGATGTGAAGCCATTGAAAAATATTTTGCTGGTCTGTAGCAGAATCCATGGGAAACCAATCAAATTTCTCAGATTTTCAGCTCTACAAAAAAAATTAGCAGTGGCAAAAACATTTTGCAAGTTTGTTCACTTTCTAAGCAGAATATAAATAACACAGAAGCATGAACTCTACAGGCTTCTGAAAATCCCTAGAATCAGCAAAACAACTAGTAACTTGAATAGCAGTTGAAGGATTCCACAGGATAAATGCCAGATTGCACACAATTGCATTCAAAAATATGTAGATTTTGCAGAAATCTGAAACTGCAAGAATCTGCAAGAAACTTTGATCAATAATTCAAGGGATAAAGGCGTCCAGTGTGTCAACAACCTGAAAATGGAAGGGAAGGTATCGTTCATTGAGAATCACCTGCATAATCGACAGAATTTGCAATGAAATTTGTGGTTGAGTAATGGGAAGAAAAATAAAAGTCGAATATGTTGAAGGAGAATCCTGGATGAAGTGGGCAGAACTGTCTAACTCAAAACCCCTAATCAAAATCTCTGAGGCCAACTAATGTATGCATGAAAGTGACAGCAATGAAAACACTTACATAAGAAAGTAAAATGCACTTTGTTACAGACATGCAACTGTACATTGTACACTCTGTGTTCAGTACAAAAATTGTACGTGGTCGGTGAAGAATTAGGTGGAGTGATAGTTAAGACCAGAAGTGTCTCCTAAAATAGGCATTACAGACACAAATATACAAAAATAATACATTATCCAATTCTAACCTACTTATTCTTATCAACTCATCACCAGAAACAAGCAAAATGTATTATTTGCTGGAAGTAAGAAGGGGGCAATAGTAGCTTGTATTGGGCTTCTTTTTGCTGCTATGAATGAAACTCAAAAAGACCAACCTTGATTATAATCATTGTGCAATACAGATCAATTGCAATTAACCTTCATATCAAGTGACTCACCTGAACCACGGTGGTTTCCTTTATGGATTGAATAGGTGTTCCATAGAGTAGACTAGCAAGTACAACAAGTCCATTGGCTACCTGAACAGTGATCCCAAAGTAAAATAAAAGTCAAATGGCTTACAAGTTGATAAAATGTGCAAGTAGTATTATTGTAGCCAATGGGATAGTTGGAAGCATGCTCTTGGACAAAACTAATGAACATAGTACAAGCAGAGAAGGAGAATATTTCTGGCCCAGGTTACAGAGCAGAGAAGTTAATAATGTATGTATAAACTATTTATTTAATAAGATTGTCTGATTTTTACTAGATTCTGACCTGTGCTTGTGACAATGTAGAAGGTATTACTTGATCTAGCACCAAGGGCAGCCAATAATCAGGCAAAACATTGTAACCCAAAACATGTATAGTATCAATGGTTTTCCGTGCAACAGCTAAATCATCATCACCTACAGCACTGCAATCAGCATATATATCCACAACATCAATAAAAGCATGACAACAAATGAAATATATGAACACAGGAAAATCAAGAAGACTGCAGCAAAATTGGCAAAACTAACCAGCAAAGGGATGGCACTAAAGTCTCCAAATAATCAACCACCTTATCCTCTCCTAAAACCTACAAGTTTAAATACAACAAAAAAATCAGCAACCAGCTATTCCTGCAACAAATCCTGTTTCCAGGAATAAGAAAGAATAATTCAAAGACATTGATCCCCTCCCCCTACAAACATGGTCTCATGTATGAAAATAGCCAAAAAAAATCCCAACAATACAGCCAATACTGTTACTTAGGATACATTGAAATGTTCAATTGACACCTTTTAACAAGAGAACTAATTTAGAGGAAAGGTGCACAAACAAACCAGCAACGCATGCAACATGCATGCAGCTCCTAAACGAACATTTGAAGTCCACTGCTTTAGATCTTTCTGCACAGGATGAATCAACTGTCCTAAGTAATCCTGCAAAATGGCAAGAAGCTTCAAATTTATCAATGAGTTCAAACATGGCCTTCACTTTAGTACTTTTTATATAGTCAATTGCTCATCACCACATAAACCCTGAAAGGTTGCATTCTACAAAATTTATTAGTGGAACAAAATTGTATGGAATAACCTTAGAAGAATATATATATTACAAGATAACCAATTTGTCAGATGACTGGAAAGAGCTTCAAAAAGGATCCATGTTAAACCTGTCAAATCCAATGCAAGTTACAACACAAAAGCAAATGAAGCATAAAAGAAACGCTCAAATTCAGAAAGAAATTTAAGCATCGATCCAGCAGAGCATTGCCAAAGAAGTGAACCTCAATACCTGCAGAGTGCAAAACCAACCTCCAACTTGGCCTAGAGCAAAGGAAATAGGCTGAGGGTTTATGACATGGCCCCATACTCAGTAAAACACTAAACCGATATCATGAAATAATTAAAGACAGCGTATTTTCTCACAAAAGAAGAAATACTCGTAGAAGAAAGGCTCATCTTCAAAGACAGTATAGCACTCCTTAACCACAGGATGCAAGTCACAGTTAATATTATTGCATGCTGATATCTACCTACAAATGCAACACAGAACACATGGAGACAGGCCGATTTGCATTGCAAACAACAACTGGAGTCGGTTTCTCAAACAACATCATTTATATGAACACCCCAGACAGGTGTTTTTTGAGACATGGATATGCAGTTTCCCTTCAAAAAGTGAACCACTTTCCTCTACAACTATAGCAACTTATCTTCTGTCACTAAGATTTTCCTTCTGAATATCAACTTATCATTCCAATGTTATAACAGAACTGCAATATGAATAAGGAAAGAGTTATTGTTATTAGAGATCAAAGCACTGTCCTTTGAGGGGCATTGTGTAGGAGATACTATTCTATTTCTGTAGTTATAGAGGAGGCCTGATTTATCTATTCTACTCCTTTACATTACATTTATATACAAAATATTACAATCATTAGCTATTGGCCTTGGAGTGATGATCAAATGCTATCCTGGAAGTTCCTCTGTTGAGATTTCATTCCCAGGAGTTTCATTCCCCTCCTGTATTTTTGGGGTCTCATCCCCCTTATAGTTCATTTCTGCAGCTATAAGGGTTTCATCCCACTTTCCTTTTCTTTTGGATTTCATCCACAGAAGTTTTTACTCATTTATTGGGTGACAGTAGAAATAGTAAAACTATGAAGCCAGAGATTAGAACGATGAAATAATGAGTAACATAATGGTACTGAGTCCTGACCATGTCAGTTTCCAACCAGATGAAAAGTAATCATAGCAATGTCCTATCACTTCATTCAAGGGGTCGAATAGATTGATTGACCACCACTATCCCTGTAATATGTATTAACTGAATTCGTGCATTTGCATGATAAATCCCACCACAGGAAGAAAAAAAAACCCACAAAAGACAAGCCCACCCATGACAAAAAGCACTCCCTTCCAAAATGAAGAGAGAGAGAGAGAGAGAGAGAGAGTTTTGATTAAACGTCCATGTGACCAGCCAGTTTATGAAAGAGATTGTTACATTCCTACGATGCAAGCCTTTTGTATGAAATAAATAGAGACCAAAAGTACAGAGAATTCAAAATTAATTACATAAACCGGGTGTATTATCTTCAATCCCTGTTGTAGTACTACTCATCTGAATGGTCCCTTAGGAGTGGGATGGGCACTCCTGTTGCATGGCTCTTAAGGCCTTGGCTACACAGTACACCATCTTTGTCAGTATCCTCGTGTTATCATCCAGTTGTCTGCCTTGGAATATTTCATAATATCCTCTAGTGTTAACCCCCTTTTGGTATGGCTATATGCTTTGCAATGCAGAAGGAAATGTTGCTTCGTTTCCAGCCCCCACCACCCCACCCCCTGCCCCGATCAGTATACTATGCAACTCCTGAGTTCCGATTCCTCATTCATTTCCTTCACGCTGCATGTTTCACACTTTAACATGTGAGAGCCTTTTTGAAGTTGAGCTAGATAGTGTTTTTCCGTCCATGTGCTCTATGTAATATTGTTGTTCTCTCTATGTTTTTCCCCTCCATCTACCCTTACTGTAACCGTCTTGTAAATGTCACCACAAGTCTTATTTATAAAGCAGGCAGTCTTTCTCCAATATTTCCAGCTTTGAAACCATTTCATGCATTTTAGTTCCCAAGTGGTCTTCCTCCTTTGAAGTGTCTCCTTGCTCATTTGACTGGGTATTTTCTCACTTCCCATCTCAGCTACTTTCTACCTATATAGTACCAGCCTTTGTATCGCCTCCAGTTCCAATGGGTACAAATCTGTTTCAGCGAGAATGATCTTGTATATTGTGGATGTTTGGATTCTCGAAAGGGGCAACATTATGTGTTTTTTGCGCATTTTCCATCTAACCCATATGTTGTTGGACATGTTCAGACCCCATATCTCACATCCATGTAGCAAAATCAGTGTGATGAGTATTTTGAATAGGCCATTGATTATTTAATATTTTCCAATCCAAAATCTTCTGTGTTCTACATCTATTTTGTTAGTGTTTGTAGCTCGGACATGTATTTCTGAAGGGTGTCTACTTGCGGAAATCGTCATTAAATGTATCCTATACTTTTCCTAGAATTCACTTTATTAATTTATTAATAAAGTGAATGTCTTTTTATAAAGTGACTTTTAATTAATAAAGTGACTAAGTTAAAGTCACTTAAGGATTTAATTAAAAGAGAGCCGTTGATCTCACGATCTAATCTCGACTGTTGAGATTAGGTAAATCGCTCAAGACAAAAGACAAAGAGGGTAAAGGAATAGACACAAGGATTTTTCATTTCACAAGTCACGTGAGGTGAAGAGGAAAAATCAGATCCTGTTTTTCAGCATGGCAAGAAAAGAAAAACAGCAGCATGCTTCCCAAGGAAGCACGTCTTTTTAGGTAGCACTGATTTTGAAGCAGCACAGCTTTCAAGGCAGCACCTCTTTTGAGGCAACATGGATTTCAAGGTGGCATGTCTTTCGAGGCAGATCCATTTATTACAGCAGGTACAGATCTGTAAGAACAGCCTCAATGATTGGCAGCACACAAATCGAGGCAGCATTGTGGTTCAGGTTTGCAGATTTGGTTTGTGGTTTTAATTTCTCAAAGCCATTTTCCCTGTGAAGGGAGCTCTTGTAAGTTCTGATGTTATTTGATGAAGAGCCGATTTGAAAGAGCAGAAAAATTATTGTGTACTGTGATTGTTTTTCTCATTTTTTCCACTGCATGCAAGAGTTAATTATTTCAGCAAGTATTTAGATCTGATCTGTTTACTTAGTTGATCTAAAGAAATTAACACGGTATCAGAACTCTTGCTCTGAGAGAAAAGCAAATCTATTGTATTCGGTGCAGATCTCTTCAGCAGGTTAAAGGACAGAGAAGATCTATTGTATTCAATGCAGATCAGCCATGTCAGTAACCAGTCTGAAGTTTGAGAATCGACTAGATGGGGCTTCAAATTTCTTGCCTTGGAAAGCAAGAATCTCAGTGATCTTGAAGGAACAGGACTTGTGGGAAATGACCCTTGGTAAATTCTACATCATTCAGGATGTGTTGGTATGGTTCTTCACTATTAAGATGATTCCTTTTGTATTAATCTAAACACTTATGAACAAAGTAGCATCTTAACAAAAATATGTTGTAGCTATTGTTCTTTATCTCCAACCACATGTACTGGTTATGGGGATCCGCCTTCCACGGTGAATATATTGTTGTTTTGTACCTTTTAGTAAACATGTAATTCCTTCATGCCCTATGAGGTTATTTGAGACTTGTTTGCAAATTGACTACATTTATATCTAAGGAATCCTATAGTATGCATCCATCATGTCTATGTGTCTTTGTTAAAATTATGGCATCTTGTCCTTCTAATATGGGCCCTCACTGATGACCTCTCATCCAAGACAAGCCAATTCCACATCACCATCTCAATCTTGTCTTAGGCACAAAGACCACCCTTTCCTAGTTTCTTGCTTGATTTCTCAACTCACCAACCTTGGCTCTTCCATTCCATAGTATGATCAATTGGTATTCACACCTCCTTAACTTTTCACATTCTATTTCCCTTCCCTCTTCTTGAACAAGAATCAATCCCTCATCAACGAACCATTAAATGCCCTTCAACTACCCCCCTTTCTCAAAATATGGGTTTTTCTTGTGGTGCACCCTAGTGGAGGATTGACGACTCTCTCATGCATGTGGTCTATTTATAAAGATGGAGGGCGCCCCACTTGTCTATTTTCTTATACTTTTCATGTCTAGGAGAGCACACCCCTTGAGCCTATTTTTACCTTTTGCATGAGTAGTTTTGACACTAAAAGAGGCACATCACTTGAGGGGCTCTCAGTGTGATACTCTCTACTGTGAAGACTTCTTCTATCTGGATATTGTACTAGATTTGGAACCACCTATCTTTGGTCCAATCTATTCTTACAAATCTCTCTTCTTTATAAATCATTGTACAAGCAAGGTGTTAGAATTAGGGAAACAAAGTGAGAATTTAACTTTTTAAATTTTCTGAGGACAAAATCAGCATGAACACATCAAACTTATACAGATCTGAACTCCAAAAATATTCTGAGTATGCTAGATAGTTGGATCAGAACTTAAAAGATAATTCTGAACATGTACAGTAAACCATAACCACTTTCCGAGAGAGTAAGACACCTAGATCTGGACTAGAAGTTAATTCTGAACTTGTATACTAGATAGATCTAAACTGTAAAGTATTTTTGAGTGAACAACATATTTAGATCTGAACTGTAGATAAATTTCCAAGTCAGATCTGAACTGAACAATAATAATAAAGCATGCTGAACAATAGATCTAGTGATAACCAATGTAATAAAACTGAAAACTGTAACTTACCTCTTGACAATCTTACCTCTGTTTGATGAAGTAGAGCATAACACATATGAGAGATAAAAGGCCACTAAAATATGCTCAGACAAGTCTTTGAGTCATGGATCTACCTCGAGGGTTAGATCACTTATCAAGAGAAAAAATAGGACTGATATGCCACCATGAAAAACCCTCATACAAACATACTCAAAACCCCAACAAGGAACACTGGAATCAAAACCCTTGATTTGGCCAGAAATAGAAAGAGATGAAAGCAGTCAGGGAATAAGAGGCTTTGAAAACTTCAGATCAGGACTGTTGTCCTAGATCTAAACCTTAACTACCCAATAGTAGGGGCCGCGGCCTAGATCAGCTCAACAGGTAACCTTAAGGGAGGGCCGGCTTTAACAGTCAAGGAGTGGCAGCAGCAAAAACACTTCCCAGCAGAGATTTTAACCACCCTCAACACACAGCAGCAGCAAGAATATCAAAGAAGGGACCTGTCAGCAAAATAAAAGAGAGGCTAGACTGTACTATCACCAGGAGGCCGCTGTACTGTCACAAGGAGGCCGCAGCACTATCACAAGGGGGGCCGCAGCACTCATAGGAAGAATAACTCAGAGCAATCCTTCACTTAGCATAGGAGAGAGTGTGTGTAGTATAAAGTGAAGGGGGAGGGGTGCATATTTATACTTTGAGGCAAGGGTTAGGGTAAAAAGAAATATTATTAAAATAATAAAAAATAATACATTTAATTAATATAAATATTAATTAAATATATTATAATTTAATATTTCTTCTATTAGAGCCCCTAAGACAAAAAATACAAAAACCCCAAAACAAACTCAAGCTCAGAAACCAAGGGTGTGGGGGGTTTAGATGAGGTTACTTGGTGGCAACACTTGTCCTTATAATTCTCAAGGTGACCTTTTTAACTTTATCATCACTGCATATGGGATACATCCCTCATGTGGTCATGTCCGCCTTCAAAGAGGGTCACATACCAACAACTACCTGATCAAGGACCAGGTTGCCCCAGAACATATCTGGGGTCTTATCCACCAAGATACAAAACCAAGGATCAACCCATGCCTTAGAGATGGGTGCCCTCGAACACGTCCAGGGGCCCTAGACATATCTAGGGACTTAATTGCTTGGTCCCAGACCAAGAACCCCAGTCATATATTGGGGGCCCTCTCCAGGGTCTTTACTACTTGGTCCCAGACCAAGAACCCCAGTTATCTATTGGGGGCCCTTTCAAGGGTCTTTACTGCTTGGTCCCAAACCAAGAACCCCAGTCATCTACTGGGGGCCCTCACAAGGGTCTTTTGTTGCTTGGTCCCAGACCAAGAACCCCAGTCATCTACTGGGGGCCCTCACGAGGACCTTTTGCTGCTTGGTCCCAGACCAAGAACCCCAGTCATCTATTGGGGGGCCTCACGAGGGCCTTTTGCTGCTTGGTCCCAAACCAAGAACCCCGGTCATCTACTGGGGGCCCTCACAAGGGTCTTTTTCCATGGCTCTAACTACTTGGTCCCAGAAAAAGAACCTCGGGTGAGTACTAGGGGCCCTAGTCCACAATTAGGGTCTTAAGTCATCCTCCAGGGAGAATTGCTCTTACAGCTGCATTAAATTCAACACAAGGGAGCAAATCCTTTGTGCTTTACTCCTTTTCACCTCCTTGTTGTCATTTTCTCCTAGAGATTTGTGATTGAAAACTTTTGTTGGAGCACTTGTACTAGTTGGATGACTCCATGTGCATCATCATGACTATATTCCATTTGATCCGAAGAAGTTGAAGAATATTGTCACCCCAAGTGTCCTTGACAGCATTGGTTTTGTCCCCCCACGTATGAGACTTTGTTCTTTCTACAACCCTTGGCAACAAAGATGAAAACAGTTACTCTTTTGGACACCATATTCATGTTCAAAGTGTGTAAGAATTTCTATTTTCTAGCATAGACTCTTACTTGCCTTTATTGCAATCTTCATAGGAATTGAATAAGTAGGATTCAAACATTCTTTTGTTGTCATATTTATTATATGTCGTTTATTCATACTCTGTTTCTAGAACACGGCACCGATCATTTAATTTACTTATTTTAATCACTCTTAAAAGGCAAATTCAATGAATATTTTACATCCTCATTAATCACTTTGGACTCGATTGCCAGGGGAATACTTGTGCTTAACTTTCTAAGTTGTTCCTAAGCATTTTCTGCACTTTTAAGTCCAAAATAAATTGTTGTTGAGCGTGTTTTTCTATATATTTAGGAAGGTACTAAAGTTGTTTATTAAATTGTGTGTGTTACCCCCCATGGCTAGGGGTAACTAGAGAAGATCATGTATCGAGGCCCCCAATGGAGAACATGATCTACACCCTGATGAGGATGATCAACATGTCCATAGATGGCAACCCAGTAACACCCCTCATTTGCATCCCAGCATGGATCAAACCAAGGCTCATCACATGCAAGCAACCCACAGTATGGGAGATGGTAAGCTATTGTCACTATGAGTTATGTTAGTCCTTCTTTCATGCAAAGTGTTGTGCTTAATTTTTAGGGCATGTGGATGAGGATCTTTGGTTGAAGTTGGATAATGGAGCATTGGTTTGGGAAATTGTATCAGTTGCCTTGTTTCACCTTGGTGGTCAGCTTATGTGCCCTAGTCCCATGTTGTCACCACCTAGGGAAAAGGGGTAATACAGGGGGGCCCTCCCAAGGGTAATGTTCCGCTCCCAACCATACTTAACACTTTTCATCCTGGATCCTCTCATATTATACTAAACTTTGGCTATGGTCCATTCTCTCATGAGAAGAGGGGTTGAAGGCTCAGAAGGTTCTTTCGTCGTTGCTATAAAAGAATAAGAAAATGATGCTAGAAAAGAAAGTGAACATACCAAAGCAGGACCACCAAAAGCTGGTCTAACTTGAGATCTACTGATTCGGTGCTCGCCCCGGTCCCAAAAAAGTAATGCTAAAGCTTGAAACCCTATAAAAGGGCACTCGCAAATTTGCAAATATAAATGAAAGCATGGGCTAGAAAAAGGCAAGAAGGGGTTGGGAAAAAGGTGGCACACAAATATTGGGTAACTTAAGAGCAAGCACACCCTCCACAAAGGTGCTCAAAGAGATGGATTAACACCATAAGCCATGAAGAAATCCCTTAATCATGTCACTTTCACACTTACTCTTGGTGGGTTTTTACTTTCCCTTGTCACTCTCGGGACCTATCCCTCTACTTGGGTTATTTTATTTCTTATCTAGGTGGCACACCTAATAGGGTTGGATGAAGACCCTCCCATACTTAAACTTGGTAACTCACATGGGGTCCTGGCTGGTGTGATGCTTGAAGGGGATACTGAGGTGAATTATCTTGCATGGCTTATATCTTACGTTGCAACTTACTTTGTGTGTCTTAAGGACTAATGGTTCTTATGAACTTTGGCTAACCATGTTGTATACTTTGGCTTGTCTTGAATGCCCCTGACATGGTTCTTGGGAGACGTCTTGGGCTTGTACCCAGGACGTTGTGCCTTTATTGCAAGACTTTGGTGTGTGTGATCAAGAGCAGTGGGTCATCCAGTGACTCACCACCCTCAAACAGTGGCTCTCACATTCTCAGGACCTTGGATGATGTACAGATGAGGTTGGTTTGAGCAGTTCTGGTCATTATGCCACACACATGGGGTGGAAGGCCCACAGGCTGGGCAGAGTACCCCAGGGATTTTATGCACATAGGATGGAAGACGTTGCAGTAACAAGTGTTTTGACATCACTTGGAGACGTTAGTGCGGCACTCTCAACCTTGGACATGGCCTTTGGAGGCCCTTGACATCACCTCCCAGCCCTTGACACCATCTCCTTGGTTAGCGTTTGATGGATGGATAGGTAACGGAGACAATTGGCATGGCTTTGGGTGAAGAGACACATCACTTCACACTATTTCACCCCTAGAGGATGCCACTTGGCCTATGTAGGCCCAATGTTTGCCTTTGGAGGCATGATGTCACCCTCTCCTAGCTTGACGTCACACCCTTGTAGAGCATGGTGTCACCCTTTTTAGGATTTTGTGATGTATTTTTGTATTTATGTTAGAGGCAAATAAAGGGGTCAACCCCACTTGAATTATATTGTTGACAAATTACGTGGACAAATTGTATTAGGGTAGCCTCATATAAAAAGGCTACCCTCACATTTCATTTTATCATCAAAACTTCTCACCATTTTTTAGAATACATCTGAAATTTTCTCCCTCTAAGGGTTACTAGCTCTTCTCCTCTTATGCACTATGCTTGGAAGGTCACTTGTGGATGGTTTTGCTGATTTTGGATGGGAATTTCTGCAATTAGGGTTTTATCTCATGGTTTCTTGGATGAAGTAAGTAAATTTTCTGCAATTTATTCTTATGCTATTTATGTATCATAGTAAATTTGTTATTTTATGCTAGACGTCTTGCTTAGTGAAACCCCAAGAACGGTGTTTATTCCTCTCACAAGGTGATTTTTCTCCAAAATTTGTTAAAGTGTCCTTGCTAGAGTTAGAACCCTAAAGTGCTAGCACTTTAGGGTTTTATCCCTAGACTTTTGATTTTTGACCTTAGTTGAAGCTACAAGAAGGGAGAAACAGCTTCTAGGGCCAAAATTTGCTTGCACCCTAGAAATCTTTCTCCTCAAGATTCAAATTCTAAGGCCCAAATGTGCTTGCACCTTAGGGTTTGAATCCTACCTCTTGGTTGCAACTAGATCAAGTTTCAAGCTTAGTTGCATTTGTTGTTATAAGACTCCATAACCCTTAAAAGGCATTAGTTTTAAAGCATTTTCATGGTGAATTGTTTGACAAACTCATTCTCTCAACTCTCTTAAGTATAATACTAATCAAACTAACACTAACATTGCCAAACTCATTGGATAATTTGTTGTTGTTACAAAAAATTTCTACAGCCATCTGATAACACTCTAATTTGTTATATTCACTCTTGTAAAGGTGGCCCAACTTATTCAGAAAGTACATCTAACAATTGGGTAGTATTCTAGTGGATGTATGCTAAGTTTTCATAGTCAATTGATGCATTTCTGAGTTCTAATTGTTGTTTCTATTATAAATCATTTACTGTTGTTATATCATTGCTTACTGCTGCAAATTTATAACAGCCATTGCAACTTGTTTTGTCGAGTGTCTTAAAAAGGTATTAATTGCATGTTAGGACTAGGAAATAATCATATATGCTGTAAAGTGTTCCTGTTCCGGGCAGGTACTCAAACAACTGCATACCTCTTCTACTACCTTGACCTAGACCAATCTTTTGGTGATCAAGAGAGGGGCTGATAGGCTTGGCTACTATACTTGCTACTTTGATCCCTTGAGGTCACCAGGGAAACCTCCCTTATGGTGGACCTCTTCCATCACCAAAATGAGGGAAATTCTTACTAAGGTGAGGGTGGTAGGATCTTCCATAGTTATGCAAGATTTGGGGTCTTGTGATGGGTTTTGCATAAGTACAAATTCTGCGATAACAGTGTGTATTGGAAATCATTAGTAGTCAATATCTGCATTCAGTTAGTGTGTTTCTAGTAAAAATTAGCAAGTTTTTCTTGCTGGTTTTTTCCTTTTAGCACATTAGTAGAGAGAAACTATAGTCTGTTTTCTATTTGAGCTTAATTAGGCATCTTTTAGAATCAAACTCTTGAACATAGATAGGTTTTTCTCACTGTTTTCAGCAAGATTAGCTTGCTCGTTTTTCTCTTTTTGCACAGAGATGGAAGGAATCTCTAGTGAAATTTCATTGATTTAGCTTGCACTTTCATCCGTAGTTGAAACATTGCATTTTTAGATTGCTTACTCCAATTTTAGGGTATAATTGTTGACTGGATATTGCACTTTTTAGTGCAGAACAGCAGGAAGTCATGGCCCAATTTTTAGCAATTTTAGACTTGTTTGCTTGCTGCCCAACTCAACATACTTACTGATTTTTCATCTGATTTGTTTAAGACAGCAGCATACTTAGTTGGTTTGACTTTGAGATCATATTTACCCCCTAGTAACCATCAGCACATACCATAGATCATTTAGGGGAGCCCCCCTGTGGTTGGAAAAGCACCAACCCGAAGAGACAAAGATTTGGAGTGAAGTGACATTTGATTCTACACATAGGGATTATTTGGATTTTTCCCAGTTTTGCAGGCAAGAATTTCTGGATGATAACACCACCTACAACTCTTTTCAATACACGTGCCCCAGTTATAAATTACAGGAAATTACAGGAAATTTTGAAGCCTAAGTACTTAAAAGAGGAGATGACTTCTATCTTTTGGACCTCAAAATAGATTTCCATGTTTTTCTCTTATACCAATTGCCACTACCTTTGTGCTACTAATATTCACCTGTAGCCCTATGTCAAAAAAAAGACTAAGGCACATAGATGCCTTTCTAGATTATGTGTGTATATTATAATCAAAATCACATCATCTGCATTGATTACAAGCTATATTTAATATCATGTTAGATGAATGACACCTGAACCTTTTGATCTGATCCAACTTTCTAGTTTGTCAATAAAAATTCGAAATGATGTTGGGGACCAAGCACAGCATTGAGTTACCATAATACTGCTCCTCCTTAATCCATTTTCATTTCTATCTATAGTGAAAGTTTATTCAAAAGAGACTTTCACATAAAGTTAAGAAATGTAAGTTTTAAACCTGCGAAGTAAAGCAATGCATAAACCTGCGAAGTAAAGCAATGCATATAAATTCTTAAGAAAAACAGAAATTAATCAATGGCTCATTCACATAGTACACGGATATTTATACCGGAAACCCTCAACCGGGGAAAACCTTTCTTATTTCATTATATATCGAATTTCACCATTCACCATACAATATATATAATGTTTTTAGGTATTCCGTAGATACCAAAACCCTAATCCCTTAATCCGGGATTAATTTAGGTATTATGTTATATTCTTTGCATGTGTGTGTGTGGGTGCGTCAGATTCGACGCACTTGTCGAATCTGACGCGCCCACACACACAAACATGCAAAGAATGTAACACATACCCAACAAGAAAGAAGGAAAGAAAAACATTATGTTAGTGTCAAAAAATGACCAGATAGTACAATGGGACTAAATAATACAACCAACTATAACTACAGTAAACGGAGTGCCTAAAGCACCTCCCACCTAAGAAATATCACAAAAACAATGACTTACCCTAAGGTAAACCATACAAGATTATATGACAGCTGCCATAACGGTTAATCCTTGTGGGATACAAGAAATTGAAAAGATATAATCTCACAAAACAAAGGAGAAATCAAACAAGGGAAACAAAATACAAGGTGAAACACCTAATTCTCACCGTCATCAATGGGGAATTTGCAATGTTGTTGACCACTATATAGCCACCAATAATGAGTCTAAAGATGTCATTTAGAAAATGGTTTGGGCTCAAAGGTGTAGGCAGAGCTATCCTTGCAAGCGTTCCTTAAAGGATGAAAAGTGGAGGAAAGTCTACTCTCTCAACTAAATATCTCCTAGAATAAGTAATGAATCCAGTGATACAAACTCCATATTGATGCTAATGAAAGGCCTAATCGGTCTAGTATGTCTAAGAGAATGTTAGAATGCCCGACACCTAAACGCCACAATCTCTCCAACAACCAAACCAAGTATCTGTAGCACACCCAACCCCCTAGACCCTACTTAGGTTGGTGGGATGTCAAAATTCCTCTTCCCACTATGACTTTGATCTCGGATTCGACCGCACAGGTAAAAATCTCCTTCAGCTTTCTACGCAGTGTGAAACAAGTTCCAGACCTATCAGAGTGGCCTTCTAAAGTCTTACAGGCTTTGCCCCTTTTTTCCACGTCACTCATCGTACGTGGCTTCCACGTTATCCGCTCAGACAGACAGATAGGTGTGTGCATTGATGCAGCGGTGACATGTTCTCAAGCACGTCACACTCCAATAGCAATCCTTCGACATAAAGATCCTACACAACCAGGAGATAACTCATCCGGATTGACGGTTCTAGCTCACTTGACGCAGGGGAATCAATGGTCGGCGGCGAGTCGGGCTCTACCTCATCGAAAAGACAAGTTGCGCAATACCAACATTTTCTTCCGATCCATTCTTTCTGATAGCCTCACTCTTGACAAACCCAACAGACGAGAATCAAGGAAAACAACGATCTCGATTCACTCAGAACCCCCAAACCACATGATAGATAACGGTCTTACCCACTCACCCATTCACTCAACGGGTGGGATCCATAGCAAGATCTACAACTGAGATCTCATCGGGTGGACTCCACAACAAATCAACGGTTCTCGTCCACTCGATCTTTCGCCATCTATAAATACCTCCTTCCACAACCTCGCGGTTCCCTGTGAAAAGTTCTTTCTGAACTGGAGTTTTCCGATAGATCCAACAATCATCAAATCCCCATATGTAACGGTCAAGAATCTCTCGGGTCTCGGATCTACTCGGCGGATTAACCAACCCCACAACTCCAGCAGAGTTCTCCATCAGCTAAACCCATGGTGAAATCAATGGCTTAGATCTCATCGACCAAATCGCCAGCAAATCTACGGTTCTAGTCCTTTCAAACTTTCGCCTTCAGGATTTCTTCATCGAAGTTCCTTTCGCATGTTCTCCACGGATCTTTCCGAATGCCACATTCCAACATACTTAACAGAGTAGTTCAAGACGGGATCGATGGTCCAGATCTCATCAATCTGAACTCCCGGTGAATCAACGATTCTCGTCGACTCGAAACATTCCCATTGTGAAGATCATCTTGGCATCACTCCAGGGTTTTTCCGAAAGTCTTTCTCCAATGTCCAGATCTCTGACGAACGGTTGGGATCGGCTCTCCGCATTTGATCTACGGTTGAGGTTCTCTCGGGGTTTAATCACAGATATCAATAGCGGTATAGGACAACTCAATGCAAACAGACTCTTCACCTTCTTGGCATTGTTGGCAAGGCTTTAACCCATGACTTCTCGAACCTCTAGCCCTCATCTTCAATACACAAGCAACCCCAAAAGTGATGATTTTCTCATCCTATAAACTTTCCATTCAACGGCTTGGGAAAAATGTGAGGTCACAGGCCTCCATTAGACCTTTCTTACATAGTCACCACAGACAATCAATCACTCTAGGAAAGCACCTCTTGTTACAGACATCACTCAGATTTTAACATTCAATCAACATATTAAAACTTCTCTAAAGTGTAGAATGCAAATAATATTCATTAACAAATAGTTGCCAGATACATTAAAAAGTACTTACGCTGAAAGGAGGCTGGAGAGTGTGGATTTAGTAATTACAAAACATTTACATTGTTGCAATTTCAATTTTGGCAAATAAACCCATCCCCTCAGCTCCCCAGTGTATGCTCTAAACCCTTGCGAGCCTAGCTCGACCTGGGGAACTCATCAGAACCGAGGTTGGTCAGTGCAGATTTAGTTTAATTTAGGGAAATCTTTAAGACCTATTGCTTGTGTGGAAACGCAAAAGGGTTTGTGTAAGAAATCCGGCGGGAACTTTGAGATTTAGGTTCTCTCTATTGGATCTCCCGCATTCTCTTGAGCTTGTGTGCAAAATCAAAGGGATACTCTCCTTGTTGGATATTCGGCAAGCTCAGCCCCCACTCTAACGAATAACCTCGTAGAGGCCTCATCCAGATTAGTTTTATTTTATGCAATAAAATTCATTCTAATAATTTTAATCAACTTTAATAAAAACTTTACAATGACATTCACACAAGAATCTCCATTTTCAGCAGCATTACACACATATCTCAATATTTGGCACTAGTCTCGTTATTTACTTTTAAGCCATTTACTTCAAGTACTTATATTTATAAAGCATTTCCATTTATCTTGAAGAATCTTATTTGCTTATGGTTATTTACTTGCAAGTATCTGCATCCTTTTGATTATCTTTCATGCAAGTATTTCTTTGGTTTTCAGTAACTTTATCATAAGTAATTTTGGTGAATGAATGAATGATATATGTTATTAGTGTAAATTTACTCATTGTCATATTGTCTTTGTTGCAATAAACTCCTAGACTCTATTTCTTGTACTTAGATTAGTTCAAGCCCTAGATTATTTTCTTTAGGGACTACCCCCCCTTGGCTTCGCTAGGAGTTGGCCTAGACGGAGGAATTGAGGATCAAGTGATAGCACCTTGACTCAAGACATGCCCCCAAGGACACACCTAGTGGATTGAAGATTTATTCCACATTACCCGAGGTGTGTATAAAGGCAACACACCCCTTTCAGAAAATTGAATCACTACATTGATTGGAAACCTCTATTTTATATTCCTGTAACTCTGCCTCTGATTTTTTACATACTGTAGTCCAGCACTTCAGGCAAAACTGAAAATAAAAATAAATCGATATTGAGAAAGTAGAAAAAGATGGACAAGGAACTGTCTGTGGTACACAAGAAAAAGTACAATAAAGCACGGTATCATAGGAAGATTCAGTACAAAAATTGCAGTGTACAAGCCAGAGAGAGAGAGAGAGACCTGAATCATGAGACGACAGCCTCTACCAGGTCTTCCTTTATATGGTGGAGGTAGCTTAAGTCCGATAGAATCCGATTGAAAATGTTTTTTCGCTGCCTCCCTCATCTGGTCATTTTCAGTGAGTCGGACTCTGTCTGCATTAAATTTGACACTGTCTACAGGTATGCTGACAGATTCTTTATCTGCCGTCTGTAAGAAAAACGTATCCCAGTTAGCACATAACATCCAAGAACAAATACCTAATTTTGCTGAAAACTGCACTGCTCTTCCCTTTTAAAAATGCTCATATGAAAATCATATCTTTCATAAATATACAACATAGACATTTCTTTGACCTAACATTAGAGAAATAGCAAAAGTGGAGGCCATTAAAAAAATCTTCACTTATTAGTTCATTCACATCTTGCCTATTACATTGTAAAGAAAGCCTTTAATTACTTTAATCCATCTGGTTCTCCCCTTTCCCTGAGCCCATTCATCCCTCATTTACTCTTAGTAGTGTTCAGTTTGTTCTTTGGATTGTGTATTCCGCAGTCTTCTTTGCAATTTTTCTAATTTAGCACTTTGCAGGTTACTGATATGTTCGACTCCATGAACGCAAACACACTAAAACAAAGAAAGAACAAAGCCTTGAAATGCAACTAAGGAATAAGAGAAGTGCAAGTGGAGCACAGATAGAGTTCAATGGGCATAACTAAAATTCAGCCTGTTAACAATAAGTTCAATGGAAGAGTAAAAGTGTAACATGTTGATGTTTTGTAGCTTCGGGAAGGTATTCTCACATGGTCTTGGTGTCGAGCTTGTGAGAATCTTTGTTGGCACCTCGTTGCAGTTACATTTGAGTGAAAACGCCCTTGGAATGAAGTTGGGGCTTCATGGGATTGATGATGGGCTTTGTGGGCTTGTGTTGGAGCTTCACACCCACAAAGAGGAATAAAGAAGTCTAATTCAACATTGAGATAAGTTAAGGGCTTTCACTCACCCTTAAGAGTTGTATATAAGGACATTAAGGATGATGTGACAATTCATTGTGTTGTTGCATCCTTGGTGACCTCAGCCAGCCTGGTGAGAAAGTGTGGTGACTTCAGTCCAGCCATGGAGAGAGGCCGCTAGGGCCGAGTAGGACAGCAGGAGGCTTGGCCAGCAAGGAGAGAGGCAGCCGCTGTCTTGGAGGACTCAGCCAGCATGAGAGAAGGCTGCAATAGGTCATAGGGTGGTTCTGCCTAGTGACATAGGCCAGCCGCAGGTCCTAGATAGGCTGCCACAGGGCTCGGCCAGGTGTAGGAGGCTGGAAAGGGGCAGCGGCAGCAGGGATAAGGGCTCTGCCTGTTGAGAAAGGCTGCCACAGGCCTTTGGGAGGGTTCATCCCAGCTAAGAGAAGCCTAGCTGCAGGTAGCAAGGAAGCTTGGCCCAACAAGAAGAGGACACCAGCAGGGGTATAGGTGACTCGGCCTGCATTTCTGAGGCAGCCACTAAGTTCTGGGCAGATAAGGAGCTGTTGGAGGTGTGTAACAGCAGTTGCAGAGGCCCAGAACAGCAAAGAAAAAAGGCTGTTACAGGTATGTTACAGCAGTCTCCTGGAGTGGCTTTTCGACAGCAATTTGAGGGCTGCTTGAGGGCTGGACAGCACTGGAACAGCAGCAAAGTCCTGGCAGTTTGGTGGCAGATTTGAAGACAGGTTAAGGACTGTTTTGGTGGATTGTAACAGCAGACTTCTAGTGATGTAACAGCAGTCTTCTAGGGGTAGTCTTGGACAGCCATTGAGGGTTGTTACAGCCTGCTCAACAGCAGAGAATAGACAGCCATCAGTGAGAAATTTGTACCTGTATGAAGATGTCATTGCCCTGGCCCCTGGTGTTGAGTTGCAGAGGCAGTGGAGGGTTTGAGGGGGCAAGGGATGGCCTAGCCCTCAGCCTCAGGACAGCAGACTTGGACACAGTTTTGTAAGTGTTTTTGGCATATTCTTTTGTGTAAAATTGGGCCATTGTCCCTGGTACAGGAGCCCATGTGTTCTGGGTTTAAGAACAAGAGTTTTGGGCATTAAATTCCTGTGTAATGTGCATGATCTGAGGTGTGTGTGCACCGAGTCTAAGTGCACTTCGAAATCTAACAGAACAAGTGTCAAGAGTATAACAGAGTTCTTCTGACTAGCCTGTCAATTCAACAATAGCTACCAGAATTGCCAGTACTTGCATGTATGCCAAAACAGTATTTGCCATACTATCATTGACTCAATAATGGGTGGTCACTATTCACCGAGTATCCAAGTATCCCAAGTCAATACTTGCCATAGTCACAAGTATTTTTCCTGCATTAACAAAAAGAAAATTCCAATATTTCCATACTGATAAAAATATGCCGAGCATATTGATTACCCTGAGTCACCTGGCTCAAAAAAATCGAATCGAGTAAAAACATGGCAACTGGAAATAAGTGACTTGTGTTACTAATAAGTTTAGTGACTTATTCTGTTAAGACATAAATGACAAATGACAAAAATGACTATCATTGTTGGTAATACAACAACGAAATTAGATGGATTAGCTGCAACCAAATTCAACTAGATCATTAATATTGGTCATATACAGAAGAATGGACTACATAAGTAATCATTTGATATCCCTCACAAATATGAGCAAAGCATCACTAGATATGGTACAAAACTCTGAGATAATCCAATGTTGTTGATGTTTTGGTAGTAGTGGGAGGTATTCCCTCCTGGACAACCTTTCTTAGACAAGAAGAAGATTCCAGAAGTCAAAGGAAGACCATTGAACAGTTGAAGAACACCCCGGAAGAGAAGTCGGCCCACGGGAAAGGAATAAAGCGGAAATGGAATTTCCAAGATGAGAAGTCGGACCACAGGAAAAGATAAACGGGATATAGAATTTCCCAGAAGAGAAGTCAGCCCCAGCTAAAGTGACTACAAGACTATAAATACGGTGACGCCTTGTTCATTTGTAACTCATTCACTCAGCTATCTCACTCGAGAAGAAGGAGCATGTCTGAGGCAAGGAGAAGACGCAGCTACTGCAGCAACTGGGGTTGTCTTGGTTATTCTTGGTGGTTTCTCTTGTGCACTATCTCTGGGAAGAGGTGCACTAGTTTTGTATGGTGCTGCTGCTGCAGCTGTTTGGTGCACTACCCTTGTTTGGTGTGCTAGTCTTGTATCAGGGTTTCTTCATTAACAGTTTTCTCTTGTGAAGAAGAGCTTGTTAATGGTTTGAATGTATTATCAGAAACAATCTATCTTGGCTGAGTTTTTCCCCAGATTTGGGGTTTTCCCACGATAAATCTGTGTCTTCTTGTGCTTGTTTATGTTGCTCATATTTTCAGTATATGGTATATGGTTATTAAATGTAAATCTATTGCTCTGGAAATTTAAGAAAATCTAACAGGTTCAGCAGCAGCACCATACAAACAGTTGCAGCAGCAGCACCATACCCTGGGCCATTCAGCTGGTAATTCAATATGCCGAGTATATCGAATACCCTAAGTCCCCTGGCTCAACAAAAACGAATAGAGTAAAATCATGGCAACTGGAAATAAGTCACTTGTGTTATTAATAAGTTTAGTGACTTATTCTGTTAAGACATAAATGACAAATGACAAAAATGACTATCATTGTTGGTAATACAACAATGAAATTAGATGGATTAGCTGCAACCAAATTCAACTAGGTCATTAATATAAGTCATATACAGAAGAATGGACTCCATAAGTAATCATTTGATATCCCTCACAAATATGAGCAAAGCATCACTAGATTGTTTAAGTTTTATGATGGTTAGCTCATGCATTTTAAGTTTTACTTCTGCTTAGCATAAGCTACAGCCATAACCACTGCAGCAACATAATAATAGCTACAGTAAACCAAGATCACAAGAAGAATAACCATGCACAAGAACACAAGAAGTATCCTGCGAAAACCCTTCTCAATCAAGGGAAAAACCCAGCAATCCTTTGCTATACTGCCAAGAGAAGATCCACCATTCCACCACCAAACCTAGCACACAATAGGGTGCTGTTGTGACTGAGAAAACTAGCTCTTAGAAAAGTGCAAGCTGCAATCCTCATAATTTCAGACCTCAACTTCTGAAATCATGAGATGACAAGTGTGTGTGATCCACAATGGGGATTCACTCTTTATTTAGACAAAACCTATCAGATCAAATGATGTGTCTATTGGCACAATAGGGCTGACCTGTACAACTTAATAATATAATTAATAATTACACAATATTAATTATCTTTCACATGGTGGGGCCGACTTGTACCCTTTACATCACAAATTAGGGTTACAAGTAAATCTTACTCTTAGACAATATAGCAAGAATCTCACATATCCACTAGTGCTCAGCCACTAGGGACACGTCCACCTATGCTCAGCCACAGGGATGTCATACTCAACAGATTACTCAACTGAGTCCACAGGAGTACCATCTGGAGTACCACCTCAAGCCGACTCAACTAAGTCCATAGGAGTACAAGGCAGGAGACCATCTCAAGCTGACTCAACTCAGTACAAAGGAGTACAAAGCAGAAGACTATCTCAAGTCATCTCAACTCAGTCCAGAGGAGTAGACAAGAGACCACACGTCATAACAACTCAGTCCAGAGTCTGACGCACACCCATCACATGGGCACACATCGTCTCAACGCAGTCCAGAGGAGAACGACACACCCATCACATGGGCTCTCTCACAGACCAACTCAACTCAGTCCAGAGGAGAACGACCTGGAGAATGTCACACAACACTACAATCATCAACATAGATATGGTACAAAACTCTGAGATAATCCAACGTATTATTTATTCTTTCTACCAATTAATAAAGAAAATGCAACCCTCCTCAAGAGTCATTTATTTCTTCCATGTGCCACTAAAATCATGTTTGTATCATTGTTATATCCCAAAACTGGAAAGTTTGAATGGAACACTTGCAGAGTGTGCCAACGTCACCTTACACAGTCTCCCTTACTTTGGGCTAGCACTTGTTAGCCTCAGGGGCATACCTAATGATTTGAAGTGGAAATACTTGAATCTTCCCCACAATAGAATCTGCAAAACAGCCTGTCGTAATTTTATATCAAATCAGATTTCTCCTAGGAAATTCTTTAAGACAGCAAGCTAGAGGAGAGTAAGACCATGCCTTTGGAGAAGCCAGGGTAGCCTTTAGTATAGCCCCAGGGTGCAAGGAAGGAGATTCCCTCTCAGGCTTCAATTAAAAATTGTAACCAGATGAAGATTTTCCAGGTCCTATCAAGCCGCCAACTAGGTCTATCTTTGACCTCAAGTTGGCTCTAAGTTTCAACTGTCAATGAAGGTATTGTTGTTGTTTTAGGACAACCAACAGTTCAGGAACTTCTTGCTGATTTGTTACAGTTACATTCAAAATTTTAGGTGCTCTAGCATGTAGTTTTAGTCACCAAGGGTTAGCACATGCATACTAAAATAAATGTAACACACCTAGAGATCTTTACAGCTGAAAATAAAGCAGTTCTACACTCTAACACACATGAAAATGTACACAGGTATTTTTGGTCAACATGACCCTGGATAAAACCCCCCCGGGGAAAACCAATGTGGAATATATGTATATATGAGGAGAATAGATAGTGGAATACACCAAGTACAAAATATAGATGAACCAGATACAATAGCAGCTTGATCCAAGCTGAAATACAAGTCCAAACCAAGCAGGTGCACCCCTCAGAAATGCTGCCAAGACCACTGAAACTGAGCCAAATGCCAACTGTGAGCTCTGAATAGAAAACCCCTCCACAGTACTCTGATACTGAATTGTGGCCTCCCTCTGAAACTGATCCCACTGCAATCTGACAAGTCTAAGACCTCCCCACTGCAATCTGACAGGTCTAAGACCTCCCCACTGCTGATGCACCCTCCTCAACAAGTAAATAATGAAAGCTCCTCAGTAAATAAACCAAGCCCTAAGCCTGATGGCTATCTCCATAAAAGGGAGCGCCCAAGATAGCCTCATCCAATGCAACAAACCTCATGCCAAAGCTCTCTCTCAAACTCTCCAAGTGAGCAAATGAAGTTATGAGCTCTCCTTTGCCCTTTGTGCCCCTCTTGAACCTCCATAAGGAAACCTAAGATTTCAATGGTTGAGATCATCCCATCTCCCATCTAATCAAAGGTTGAGATCACTCCAAAAGAATCTCACTCAAAAACCCACTTTAGGTTAAGTTCCCTAAGTTCACTTTATGTCTCTTAATTCACCCACAAAGTGAATTAATAGTCATTTTAGGCATAAATGACAAAATTTCATTTTTGACTTAAATCTCCTAAGTCAAAGTGAAATAAGACATAAAGTATAAGGCACAAAGTACATAGTACTTCCCACATGTGTTTAGGAGCTCACAAACAGATGGGGAACACCTTCCAAGGTACATAATCTCAATAGCAGACTTCACCAAACTAGGAGAATTTTAATTTCTTCCTTGCTGGTAACAAGGAATATTTCAGGGGGCACATGCATTTGGAGACTAGGGGGGTGATTCTCTTCTTCTTGCATCGTATGCCGAATGAAGAGGCATTTGAGCATTGGTGCTTGTTGAATTTGAAGACCATGTAGCTTTCCTTGAATTCTAATTCGAGATTGGGTTCAGAGTATGTTACCCTTTTGTAACTCACATGTCTTAGCCCATCATGTGTTACAATTCAAAACTTGGAATATTGTTGGTAGTCTTGCTTATGTTCAATCTTGGACGACGAACAACAACCCAAATGATCATTGCTAGGCTCATTATCCGCTTTGGCTTGAATTCCCATCCTTGCTTGCTAATTTGCACCCTTTTGTCAATCTATTTGTCCACAGTTTGGCAAGGTCCTTATTCTCGATGGGCATCAAAATTCGTTTCAAGCAAGTTCGTATGTGTGTGTGGAGGTGGACGTGAAGCGAAAGTTTCCACCTTTTATCTATGTTTGTACTAATAATGGAGTTAGACACTAGAAGGTTCGATATATTAATTTGCCAAATTTTTGTTTTGTTTCTCAAGCTCAAGATCAGCTGATCAGAGACTACCCTTTCAATAAGCCTAATCTAGATGAGACTACAAGCAAGGGTGGTGTTGTAGCCCCTACATCTTCTCAGGTAACAAGGTCTGGTGGTACTTCTAAGGCCTCACTTACGGAGTGGGTCAATGGCCCTTCAATTGTGTTGGTTCAGGTGTGGGGGGTCTGTCATTGCTGGTGCATGAATGCAGGGGCCTTCATCTACTGGTTCAAGTTCGAGATTAGCAAAGATCCCTCGTTCAAGTGTAGGGGGGCCTTCAAATGGTGGCGCAGGAGTGAAAGGGTCTTCCTCTAGTGGTTCAAGAGAAAGTCCAGTGAAGCCCCTAGTGGCCAAGGGGATCAACCTTAGATCAACAGTTGTTCCTTTGTGATGGGGCAGCCCTATGCATCTTGGACCTCTAATCATGTACTTCATGGTGTTTTAGCTCACCTCAAGCCGAGCAATGTGGACATTGAGCCAGGATGGCAAGTCAAGACCAACAACTGAAAAGAGGTGTCCTCTCCCACTCGTGCAGGCCAGTCATTGGGTGATGTAACCTCCAAACTATGAGTGAAGTCCTATACGGGATGACAACTCTCAGTCACTGATAAATAGTTCATGGTGTTTTGCAACACTTCCATCCAAAGGTGATTCTCCTTCAGCGGATCAAATCAATTAGATTTTAGCTTTAGAATTGTTATCACACAAGTTGTAAGTTGGGCAAAGCCCAACCCAACCACCAAAATGGCAACAACTAAGGGGCACCATACCCAATGTCACCTCGATATAGGTCCCACACTTCGAGGGTGACTAGGTCACTCTAAGGAGGCGATCTCGATGACCTTGGGGGGATTGAGATGGATGGAAGGGAAAGAAGATAAGTACCCCCCTAAAGGTCAGTGATGGAAGAGGAAAGATGGCTTTGATGACTTGTCTCCAAGTGGTTTAAAGTTGCCAAGTCTTTGGATGCCTGCAAAGGGTGTTTCTACTTGCCCAAGACACAAGAAAAGCCACACTTGCATATAGTAATGTTAGGTAGATAAGCAAGTTAAGCTTGTTGTCCCTAATTGCAGTAACAATCAATGATATATATCAGCACATAAAAGATAATAAGGGTTGCAATATAAGTGCTAAAAATCCAATTGAAGAAGCACGAGACAAGCTAATAAAAACTAGTTTAGCTCAATAATGATAGAACAAGACTTTAGCACAAAAAGCAAGGTTGTCATAAAAAGATAACTGTAGTGATATTTATCAACCTTATGGTTGTAACAAACTTGTTACTACAGCAAGAGATTTAACCCTATGTTGTAGGAAATGCCCCCCCCCCCCGGTTTCCTGCCCGAAACCGGTACGGACAGGAAACGTCATCGGCCATACCGTACGGCATTTCGTACCGTACAGTGGCCTGCTCTCTCTGATCTAGCTCTTGGGCTCCCCTACATTCTCCCTGGCCTCCTTCAGGGTCTCCTGAAACCATCTAGGTCTCCTCTTCCCTGAAGCTGTCAACGGAGAAGTAAGGTCTCTCCTACCAAGAGTGATTGCCTCGGGACTCGTCTCAACACTCTGAGATCCTGAACTCCGTACTCCCTCTGAAGTTTGTGCCCCATCTGACTGAAGCTGCTCTGACTGTGACCCTGAAGATGTGCATGGTGACCCTGTCACCCCTGATACTAGTGTACCTAACGTCTGAGGTTGTGCTCCCTCTGAGACTGCAACTGGCAACTCTGCATCATCCTCAACTCCAACTCTCTACTTAAGAGATCTCGCAAAAGCCCTATCCTCCTCAAATCTAACATCTCTGCTCACCACCACTTTCCTAAGTGGCGGAATGTAGATGCAATAGGCTTTGGACAACTCTGAGTATCCAACTAAAATCCCCTGCTAGGTTGTGGGGTGTAGCTTTGTCCTCCTCTTCGAGGGGACATGAGAGAAAGTCAAGCACCCAAATATTCTAATGTGCTCGACATCGGGCCTCCTATCAGTGAAGGCCTCCTCAAAAGTCATCTTCCCCAAAATCCTATGGGGGCTCCTGTTCTGCAGGTAAACTGCAATAGCACATGCCTCTGCCCACAAGTACAAAGGCAAACTCTGATCATGCAGCATAGATCTCGCTGCACCGGTAATGGCTCGATTCTTCCTCTCGACAACCTCGTTCTGTTGGGGATTGTAAGGTATGATCATCTGTCTCTTGATGCCATGTTGTGCACAAAAGTCTACAAATTGTCTCGAGGAATACTCTCCCCCGTTATCCGACCGCAAGACTTTGATCCTCTTTCCCGATTGGTTCTCCACAAGAGCTCTGAACTCTTGGAACCGTGTGGAGACCTCACTCTTGGCCTTCAAGAAATAGATCCAAGTCTTCCTCAAGTAGTCATCAATAAATGTGAGATAATACTCACAACCACTCAAGGACCTCCGAATCATGGGCCCACACACGTCCGTGTGTACTAAATCCAGTATCCCAGCTGACCTGGTGTCATTGTTGGGGAACGATGCCTTGGCAAACTTGCCAACCGCACACCCTCTGCAAACATCCTAATGCTCTATGTTGATCTGTGGCACTCCAATCACAACCTCTCTCAGTCCTCCAAGAGCCCCATGATGTAGATGGGCCATCCTGCGATGCCATAACTCACATAACTGTCTATTGTTATCGCTACTCACTACCAATGCATGAAGTGACTGAAAAAGCAATCTGAACAGTTTCCCCTCTCTCACTCTAATCACCCGTCCTAAGGCTAGTGAAGACCCCTAAGGATGAATCAGTACCTTGGTGCCTCTGAATGTCACCTCAAGACCTTTATCCTGGAGGGTGGAAACTGAAATCAAATTCTTCTTCATGCCAGGGACATAAAGAACGTCCGTGAACGATATGGGTGGCATGCCATCTCTCTAAAAGGCAACTATGCCAAACCTATCAACTCTGACAACTCTGTCATCTCCAAGAGAAATCTCAATCCTAACCTCGGTGTCTCTGAGATCAGAAAAGTGCTCTTGAATACCAGTCATATGGCTCGAAGTCTCGCTATCAATATACCAGATACTAGGTGTCGTCTCAACTGAAGGGCACCATATGAGGAAAGCACACTCTCTCTGAACCTGTGTCTGAAAGTCTATCTCCTCTGCGGTAGCTGCGGTACCACCCTTCTTCTTCTTCCTATTCAGGCACTGTCCAGCATAGTGCCCAAACTTCTTACAAACAAAGCACTTCTGACCACTGCCCTGACCACTGTTGCTCTCTCCTCCTCCACTCCCCTGTGCTGGGGCCCCAAACTTGGGACCCTACCGACCCCCACAGTCGGCCTTTTTCTTGCCCTTTGACCAAAGAGCAAGATCCTCCTCACCCTAACCAATTTGTTGTTGTTGTTGTTGTTGCCGCTGTCCAGAAGCATCGGCCGCAAGCCTAATCTCCTCCTAGACGAAGTCATCCCACATCCTCTCACATGTAGGCATGACCTCCCTGGTAAGTATGCCACGTACAAATGGACCCCACGGTTTGGTGAAGCTATTCATAGCTTGCCTCTCCTAGAGGTTGTCGTCCTCCCTCTGATGTGCAGATCTGGATCTCTCCTTAATCCGCGGCCCCCTCTAATTGATTTTTTGAGACAATCGTACCCCTTGCTATCTTCTCTTGCATAAGGGTTTTGCTTCCTGGAAATTTCTGAGTGCATATGGGTTTTGCTTCTAGGAAATTTCTTAGTGCACGAGGGTTTGATTCCAGAAATTTATGTGTTATGTTTAAAGGGTGTTTTCTTCTTGGTGGCATCCAGTCTGTTCATTCTCTTGGCAAGAGATCTAAGCCCTAAGGTAGATCTATGATCCTTAACCTTTTTCTGAGCATAAGTTTTGTGGCACTTCATCCATTGTGTGAGGCATGACCCCTTCAGTGATCACAGGTAAGACTTCAAGGTAATTTAGATCTGTATGTTTCAGAAGTTTTTTTTTATTGTGTATATCTATGTGTCTCTAATCTTAGAATTTGTCATGTCTTAGATCTAACTCCGAAATCTTTTGTTTAGATCTATTTTGTTTTTTATCTTTCTGGAAATTCTTATTGACTAGATCTAATTGATTAGATCAGATCTATACTCAGAACTACTGTTTTCATTATGTTTGTTGTGAGTCTATTTCAAAATACCTATAGATCTATCTATGTTGCTCAGAAATAATTTTTGCTTAGATCTAATCATTGCTTATGATCAGAATCAAAATGACAGTTCAGATCTGAGTGTTATGCACACTCAGAACTTGTTTTAAATGTTCAAATATAATTATTGTTCACCTCCTTATTTTCTTAAGTTCAAACAGCTCAGTATTGTCTTGGTTTACTGTTCTAAGATTGATTTAGTTGTTTTATCTTACTGAAATTTAAAAGACAATAATTGCTCTGCTTTATTTCCCTAAATCTAACATGGTATCAGAGCTTAGGGTGTAGGATATAATCTTGAGCCTGCACAGATCCACTTTGTTAGGGTTGTTTTACAGAGATCAGTAGCATCTAAACTAATTACAGATCTCAGCATGGCCTCTACTTCAGTGAAAGTTGAAGACAGACTTATAGGGGCCTCCAACTTCAATGCTTGGAAATCCAGGATAGTAAACATTCTTGAAGAGAATGAACTAGAAGAGTTGATTACTAGGGTTATTGAAGAACCCACTTCAAACACAGTCAGGGCAGCATACAGGAAGAAACAAGCCAAGGCTAAGAGAATCATTTTTTATTCTGTTAGGGACAGCATGATGCCCATCATTGGTCACCTAAGGACTGCCAAAGAATGTTTTGATGCTTTGGCAAACCTCTATGAAAAAAAGGCACCAACTCAGAAAAGAATATTGAAGAAACAGCGACGTACTTTGAGAATGGTAAAAGATGATTCAATTGCTACCTTCTTCTCCAAAATTGCTCAAACTAAGATCAACTTATTGCAATAGAAGTTCTTGTACATGATGATGACCTGGTGCAAACTGTTTTTGATGGACTTCCTGAGTCACGGGGAGTTTTTCTTGCATCTGTAAATGGAAGAGAAGTCCAGCCCAACTTTGACAGATTATGGCATGACTACTTAGAAGAAGAAGGAAGACTTAAAAGCAGAAATGACTCTTCACTTCTAAGAGATCATACTCTTTCAGCGAAAACCAAGAAATGGAAGAAGTTCCCTCAAGCTAAAGGCAAAGGTAAGAAACCTCAAGGTAAGCTATCTCACCTCAATCCTCATTTATCTAAAGTTAAATGCTTTAACTGCAATAAGCTAGGACATTATGCAAGAGACTGCAGGAATCCTCCATCTCCGCAGAAAAGAAGAGGAAGATTCCAAGCCTCAGTTGCCACTGAAGAGGCTAAACCTCAAGAGGAGCCTCAAAGAAGACAAACCACGACTTCCACCAAAGAGCAAGAACAACAAAGAGAATATTATCGTATCTCAGCTCTTTCCGGCACTATTACCAAGTCAGAGAAGATTTGGTTAATAGACAGCGGTGCTTCCAGACACATGACAGGTTTCAAACAAAACCTTGACAACTCTCAAGACAAGAAATTCAAGGCAAAGGTTGAACTAGGTGATGATGGCACCTATGACATAAAAGGTTTTGGATCTACCTCTTTCCGATTTCACTCAGGTAATATCTTTCACATTGATAAAATTCTTTATGTTTCTGGTCTAAAGAAAAATTTAATCTCTGTTCCAATTTTAGAAAGTAAAGGTTACTCAGTAGCTTTTTCCAAAGGTAAGGCCCTCTTATGGTTCTCAAATGAAGATTTAAGCATTGCTATAACTATTGGAACTCGTGAGAGTGGACTTTATAAAATTTCAGGTCGGGTTGTTCAAGCCCTAGTTCACGAGACGGTAAATCCCTGCGAGCTTTGGCACAGAAGACTTGGACATCCCAACTACAACGCACTTCCAGGTTTGCAAAAGATGGTGACAGGTATGCCAGTATTTTCTTTTGAGCATGATAGTGTTTGTAAAGGTTGTTCACTTGGTAAGAATACAAAGAAACCCTATCCTCTCAGTAATAGAAAATCAGATGGCGTTTTAGATCTAATTCATTCTGATCTTTGTGGGCCCATGACTGCCCCTTCTATGAATGGATGTATTTATTATATCATTTTTATTGATGATTGTTCACGTAAAACTTGTATTTATTTCTTAAAGACTAAAGATGAATCTTTTAGCAGATTTCAATAATTCAAGAATCTTGTTGAAAATCAAACAGGCAGACACATCCAAGTTTTCAGAAAAGATAACGGTAAAGAATTTGACTCCTTCAAATACAGCGAACTATGTCGGGCTTCTGGAATTAAGAGGGAGCCAACCCTCAGCAGAATGGGGTTGTTGAAAGAAAGAATAGAACTATCTGTGAAGCAGCCAAGGCCATGATGTATGACCAAAACCTACCTTTATCTATCTGGCCCGAGGCTGCCAGTACTGCAGTCTACATTCAAAATCGATGTCCACGCAAAGCCCTTGAAGCGAAAACTTCTGAAGAAATTTTCACCGGAATTAAGCCCTCAGTTGATCATTTGAGAATATTTGGCAGTCCAGTCTATATTCACATTCCAAAAGAGAAGAGGACTAAGCTAGAGCCCTTCGGAAAGAAAGGAACTTTTTTGGGATACAGTGAAACCTCAAAAGCTTTCAGGATTTATATCCCAGGTCAAAAGTTCATCGAAGTAACCAGAGACGTGACTTTTCATGAAGAAGCAGCTTTTCGTAGAGCCAGAGAACTTCCATGTGATTCAGAGGAGCAGGAAGCTCTACCACTTGATTCTCCAGATTCTCCTCTTCCAGATGAGCAGAGAGAAGAAACCTCAGAGCTTCCAGTGGATCCCTCAAGGCACACTATTGAGTTTCCAATGGAGATACCTCTTGTCAAAAGGAAACCAGCCTGGTGTCGGGAAATATTGAAAGAAGCAGAAAAGCATTCAGCTCCTAAGGGCACCTTCAGAGAAAGCAAGAAACCAGATAAGTACTCCGGTCTCATAGCTAATTTAAATACTGTGATTGATTCAG
>ML778138.1:544820-555773 GCA_009831015.1 Picea engelmannii | reverse complement strand
TCTTTAGGTATATGAATAAACACTGGACAGCCAAATATTTTGAGATGGCTTACCTCTGGCTTCTTTCCGGTGAACATCTCTTCCGGTGTCTTGAGCCCAAGTGCACTATGGGATAATCGGTTATGCACATAAACAGCTGCCATCGCTTCTTCTGCCCATAAGCACATAGGAAGATCTTGATCATGGATTATAATAGTCTTCACAGCTTCCAGTATCGTTCTGTTCTTCTGTTCAGCTACACCGTTTTGTTGGGGATTATAGGGAGTAGTGAGTTCCCTCTTGATTCCAACATCTTTGCAGAAGTTCACAAACTCTTTTGAGGTATATTCTCCTCCATTATCTGACCTGAGTATCTTGATCTTTCTTTCAGAAAGGTTCTCTATCAAGGCTTTGAATTCCTTGAACTTACTGAACAGTTCATCTTTAGTCTTCAAGAAATATATCCAGGTTTTACGAGAGTAATCATCAATGAATGATACATAATATACATACCCGCTAATGGAGGATGATGGCATTGGGCCACATACATCTGAATGGATGAGTTCTAGGACTCCTTTTGTCTTGTTGTCCCGCTTTGGAAAAGGGTTCTTGATATTCTTCCCTTGTGCACATCCATTGCATACGCCTTTATGGTCACCTTTGAGTTCTGGTAAACCTGTGACTGCTTTGCATATGTATGGTAGTGCCTTGTAGTTTATGTGGGCTAATCTTCTATGCCAAAGTTCACATGAGTTTTCAATGGCATGGGTCATAGCAGCCTCTGAGTGACCCTTTAATTTAAACAAGCCATTTTCTTCATTGCCAATGACAATTGCTTCATTTAAGGTTTCTCCCTTAGCCCACATAAGAACTTCTCCATCTATAAAGGCAACTCTGAAGCCTTTCTTCTCTAAAGTTGAAATGGAGAGTAGGTTCTTCTTCAAGCCTAGTACATATAGTACGTCCTTCATTTTTAGTGAATTCCGTGAATTCAGTTTATGGTTTGATTCTCCCACTCCCTTGATGGGGTACTGATAATCATCACCAAGTGTCACTTTCTGAGAAAAATTCTTCTATGAGATACAAGAGAGAATATTTCTTTGTTCCGTCATGTGCTTGGATGCACCACTATCAATGAGCCAAGTGTCCTCTCCAGGTGTTACAGATCCTGAGAGGGCTGAGATCAACACATGGTCTTTGATCTCCTCTCTCATCATCTTTGTGGGTGGCTCTTCATCTTCAGCTACATGGGCATGAAGCCTCTTTTGTTTTCTCTTGTATTCTTCTCATCTGGCTGGACAAAACTTCGCAATGTGTCCCATCTTGTCACAATGATAGCATTGTACAGATGAGTAGTCTCTTTCCTTTCATTGTCATTTCTTCTGAAATCTCCTTGGATGAGATTCTTTATGATTGAATTTATTTGATTGGTGAGGCTCTTTATGAGTCTCCTTTTGGAAGTAGGCTTTCTTCCTTCCTCATTTAGTGTGAGTAGCTAGGGCTTGATCATCATCCTTAGCTAGTAACGCTTCCCGATTCGCTACTCTTGTTTCTTCTTGGATGCATTCTTCCCATAGGCTGTCGAACTTCAGATTCTCCTTTCTGGCACATATCGTCTGGATGAAGGCATCCCAAGGTCTTGTGAGACCATTTAGGGCCATCATAATGAGTTCGTCTTCGTCTATGGTATCTCCAATAGCTTCTAGCTGTTCTTTGAATTCTGAGATTCTGGAGAAGTATTCCTAAATCATTTCTCCTTTATGCATCCTTGTATTCTTTAGTTGAGTTCTAAGATTCATCTTCCAGTTTATGTTCTTTCCTTCATATTGTGTGGTCAAGGCATCAAACATTTCTTTCAGGGTCTTCTTAGATGACACATAAGGGATCAGATGACCTTTGATTGAATCTGCAATGATTCTTTTGGCCCTTATTGTGTCCTTTTGATGCTTTGCCTTTTCTGCAGCATCTTCAGGTTCCGGTAATTCTTCTTTGACGAATCTTGCTAGGTCATTCTCTTCAAGAATGAGGACAATCCTATACTTCCAGGCACGAAAGTTTTCCACTCCTTCTAACTTGTCAACAAGCTTAATGCTTGCAGACATCTCTACCTGGAGCTAGGAAAATGACCGAAAAATGAAAGTGCTTAGAATCAAAAACTGAACTTACCAGGAGATGCGCTTGGCTGAGGCGAGCTGCCTGGTGTGTTTGGATCTAAGAAAATCCAACTTTTGCCCCTTCAAATCTGATCTGCGGATTTCTGGACTGGTGCTTCTAGTACCTCTGGTACTCTGGGACTTCTGGTACTGGTTTTCTGGTACTTCTGGTATTTTGTGAAACTAGGGTTTCACTTTCCAGGAGATCCAGCCACTGAAAAGGTGCGTTGATGATGCCAAATTGATCCTTAGGGGAGGGCGCAACTTTCTAGATAGTTTTAGGGCTGAAAAGATTCACTTTTGAAAAACCCTAATTTGCAGGTACGGCAATAGTGACGTTTTTCTCTTGCAAAAGATGCTTCCTTCAGCTTGGCTCTGATACCATGTTAATGTTTAAGCCATTATTATAGATGTTTGCATTTCATTAGATAACAATAGCATAATCCAAGATCACTGAGAAATACACAATCACAAGAGACACAGCATTTATCTTGGGAAACCCTCTAGGGGAAGAAAACCCAGCAAAACTTCCTTAATATAGATAGCTAATACAATGCCAAGAGATCTCTATGCTAAAACAGAAATTCCTCTCCAAGATATTGGCCACTCTCTCTCTCTCCTTTGCCGGTAATAGATCAGAACTTCTCTCTCAAACTGAGCAAGTGAGTTGTGTCTAAGTGAGGCACTAGCCTCCTTTATTTATACAAGTCTGGCACGTGTGAAGTGTCTCTTCACTGGCAGGGCTGACTTCTCAAACTGGGTGGGTAAACCCACCTTTATTATATTTCTAGGTCTCTTTATTAACTATTGGGTCCGACTTCTTATTCTGTCTATTATAATTGTCTTTTGACCAATCCGCAAAAGGGGATTTGGTCCTATTACAATAACCGACATGATCAATCCACAATGGGGATTGATCCTATGAATAATATATCAATAATAATAAGAATACTCTTTGCAGTTACATTATTTCAACATGTGTGGCACCTTCGTTTGCAATGCAATTTTTCCAAGCCCATCGTTTTGTCATTCTTTGTTTCTTTCAAGTTTTAAGGACGAGTTGAAGGCCACTGTCATGGCGTGGTGTCTAGAAGATGACAGTGTCACTCACAAATACCTTGCGGAAATGATAAGTTTGGCTCGTGATGAGACCCCCTTTCTCTCATTTGTGCAACTGAGAGCCACTACCTCGGCTTGGTGGCCAGATGATGGTAATGTTATACCGCTAGATACCCATGATCGTGATAGGTCGGCTCGTGATGAGACCTCCTATCCTCCAACTAACCCCCTAAGCATTCTATCTTTTACTCTTGTGGGTCCCCATTTTCTTACAGATAAGTGTTTCATTGCTTTCTTGGGGTATCCCTAAAAAGCATCTGGAAGGTTTATAGGCTCTTATCGTTTTTAGCCAACAACAATCCCTCTGGTCCTTCGGCCCCTTCTTCCCATAGAATGAGGGAGAAACCCTTATTGGATCAATACACCCTAAAATCCCAAGAGATGAGGAAATGGGGGGGGGTTTAAGTGATGAAAAGTGGTAAGTATGGTCAGAAATGGTACGATGGCTCTTCAAGGAAGTTTCTAGTAGCAAACCCATCCCCAAGGAAGACCACTTACTAGGGCACAATATCAACCATCGAGGTGAAGCAAGGCAAAAGGCATAATGTCCAAGCATATGTCATGAAATCTAAAGCAGTGTAAGATACAACATACTAAAATGCCTCAAATATTGAAATGACACTCACAAACTAACCCCCTAAGCATTATATCTTTTATTCTTGTGGGTCCCTCTTTTCTTACAAATAAGTGTTTCATTGATTTCTTGGGGGATCCTTGGGCGAAGCATCTAGAATGTTTATATATAGGATTTTATCTTTTACCCAACAATAATCCCTCTGGGCCTTCAGCCCCTTCTTCCCATAGGATGAGGGACAACCCCTTCTTGGGTCAATACACCCTAAAATCCCAAGAGATGAGGAAATGGGGGGGTTTAAGTGATGAAAAATGGTAAGTATGGTCGGAAACGGTACAATGGCTCTTCAAGGAAGTTCCTATTAGCAAACCCATCCCCAAGGAACACCACTTACTAGGGCATAATGTCAACCACCAAGGTGAAGCAAGGAAAAAGGCATAATGTCCAAGCATATGTCATGAAATCTAAAGCAGTGTAAGATACAACATATTCAAATGCCTCAAATATTGAAATGACACTCACCATAATACATGATTTGTACCTTATGGAGCAAGGCCCAGTGCCTCTCAGAAGCCAGCTAGTGTGGTGGATGCCATCTGAAAATCTATGACCTTTGTCGTGGTGAGAAGGGTCTCCATCTGTGCAAGTGGATAGTGTTGGTCATGTAGTCTCTAGTCACTCCATATCTGCAACCTGAGGGCCTCGAGACATGATCTCCTTAGTTATCTGAGAAAATGGGGATAACAGGACCAAGAACCAACCGAGCTATCCCTAGGGAATATATACAAATATACTAAGTCAGGTGAGCTAACACAAGTGATTGAGTGCTTCGAGATCATGTGGGAGATCTCAGGGTCCATCCCCCGCATTGGTTGCCTCTATTGGTGCCTCGTTCTATGTCCCTACCATGTTAAGCATTGTAATCAGCACAGACAAGTTTACACCCGTACCATCCATAAAATGCAAGGAAGTGATCAGGGATTCCCCCGCGAGGTTTTCCTGGGAAAAAATATATAGTATTACTTCATTTTATATATTTAATTTTATACAAAAAATGGGGTCCCAAAGTCAAAGGGTCAAAAGTTCATACAAATTTTAAAAATTATAAAGAACAACAACTATTAAAGCATGGAAATGACTTTGAAAAAGCAAAGATGACATTTTTTGACGGAAATACACAAATGGATCCCACTGACAAGAAAGAATGAAGATTCTCACATGGTTTTTAAAAAGATGTTTATGCTTTATCAAAAATTGAAGGGACTTAAACTGTAAACTACCTCGAATATTCCAATGAAAGTTCATCACAACAAATCTTCATATGCAAATACAGTAAGACTATGCACTATTGTGCAGTTACTAATGATCAAGTTATCATATTAGAAGCATACCACTGTCATTACGGAATAACTGAAAAAATAAGAACAAAACTGCAGTAATAAAATCACGCCATGGACAGAAGATTTACTTCGAGAAACATGTGAGGGAACAACTCTACCCAAGAATAATTATGCCTTGCTATTTTATTCTCAAATTTACAATGCAAAATATTAAAAAAACCAATTCTCTATGGACTAGATAGACACCGGAGCTTGATACAGGCTACTATATGGTTGCCTTCTTCCCCTACTCTGCTCTGATATCCCACTCCTTTGCACTGCTCATCTATGGAACGGAATATTATTACAATAGGAACATAAAACCCTTTCTCTCCGAGCTGCTAAGGTTTTAATGCTGAAAACTGATCTCAAACACTTAGCCAACACAAGATTTCAACCTCCTATAGTTATTCACCAAAAAAGCAATGGAACCACATGCATTTACCATAACTATAAGCATAATACAAGAGACTAAGCAATTTGAAAATATAGAAGCGGAAATAAAAATGAACAGTAGACAAAATCACCACATTTGGCACAATGAATATCTGGGCAATGCCCCTAGAAAAACCCACAAGGGGAAAACCAGTCTAGGAGATATTCTTCTTATTGAGCTCTTAGGAAAATTATGAGTTTACAACAGCAAAAAAATTAGCATTAAATACACAGCAATTTATCTCTCTGAATCTGCACAAAACGCCTCGATTTTTGTGCCCAAACTTGTTGCCTCAATCTCTGTGCAACTGTACGTTCATGTACAGTAGAAATACAGCAGTATGACCCTCAAAATTTGTGCCCAGATCTAACAGTATGGTACAGTCCTAAGCGGTACGGATTCCACCCAGCAAGCTGCAAAATACCTTGGAAATCGTGCCAAACAATAACAGAAATGGCTGCCTCGATTTTCATGCCTTAACTCAATTGTACGGACAGCAATAAATGTTGCATGGCCCACCTTCAGTTGTTGTATGGTATAGGTCTGTATTAAATGTTGAAACTCCTCTTGGGATGCATGCCTATCCCCTCCTTGGGATGCATGTCAATCACCTCTTGCTATTGTTCTCTTTCCTCTAGCTCAAACTCTCTTGGTCTCTCTCGAAATATGAGTGACTCTTCACATTCTTCTCCAAGCTCTCCTCAAAGGTGCACCCCCTCTTCTCTCTCAAGCTCCTTTTATTACTCATTAATGAGTAACACCCCTAACCCTTGGTCTTCCAAAGAGATGAACGGTCAAGATTAGATCTTGCCCTCTTGAGATCAACAGTCATGACTTAATCGTCCGTTGAGTTCACTTAAATCACTTCAGTGACCCAAAAGTCATAAAGTCACTCTTACCAATTAAATATTAAAAGGCTCAACTTGACTTTATAAAATCACTTTATAAAGTCACTTAAAAGATAAATATGCTCGGTCTCTTCTACATGTTGAGCATTGGCAATGCAGAAGTACCTCTGAGCTACCAAAATCTAACACTCCCTCTTAGTGAGGGAGGTACTTCCGGAGCCTCCACCTAGATCTGTCTCCAACTCCATCATGTCCTCTACTGTTGTAGCCACTCCAACTGCACTGGAAGCCTCTACTCCCTCTAAACTCGAAGCATCTCCAACTACATGCATTGAAGTCTGATCAAGATCCATGTGCTCCTCCTCCATCAGTGTCATCTCAAACCTCATGGGCCTGTTGAGATGAGCCTCCTGCTCTATCGTTGACACCAATCCAAACTCCAGACTTCCTCTAGAACTCAGCTCCAAACTCCCTCTGAAGCCAACCTGAGGCTGCCTCTGCTCTCTCCCTTGCTTGACCTGCATGATCTCTAGATGGAAGTCCTTCACCTATCTGAGACCTCCTTGAATCAAAGTCCTTCTTGAACCAAGCCTTGATCTTGGCATCTAACCAAAGATCTTAATCTTGGCATATCACCAAGAGTCTCTCGATCTTGGCATCTCACCAAAGATCTTCGCCTTGGTCTCTCACCAAGTGACTTCCTCTTTCCCCTCCTTCCAGGAAAAACCCCTATGCACTCACTACAAATCAAGTGCCAAATCTCTTGTCTATTGAACCTCAGAGCTCTTGCTTTGATACCATGTTAAAAAATTTGATCTCAAACACTTAGCCAACACAAGATTTCAACCTCCTATAGTTATTCACCAATAAAGCAATGGAACAACATGCATTTACTGTAACTATGAGCAGAAATACAAGAGACTAAGCAATCTGAAAATATAGCAGCAGAAATAACAATGAACAATAGACAAAATCACCACATTTGACACAATGAATTTCTGGGCAATGCCCCTGGAAAAACCCACAAGGGGAAACCCAATCTAGGAGATATTCTTCTTATTGAGCTCTTAGGAAAATTCTGAGTTTACAACAGCAGAAAAATCAGCATTAAATACACAACTTATCTCTCTAAATCTACACAAAACACCTTGATTTTCATACCCAAACTTGCTACCTCAATTTCTGTGCAACTGTACGATCATGTACAGCAAAAATACAACAGTATGGCCGTCAAAATTTGTGCCCAGATCTGACAGTATGGTACAGTCCTCAACTGTACGGATTCCACCCACCATAACACCTTAGAAATCATACCAAACAATAAAAGAAATAGTTGCCTAGATTTTCATGCCTTAACTCAATTGTACAGTCAGCAATAAATGTTGCACGGCCGACCTTCAATTGTTGTACGGTACAGGGATGAATTAAATGCAGAAACTTCTCTTGGAATGCATGTCTATCCCCTCCTTGGGATGCGTGTCTATCCCCTCTTGTTGTTGCTCTCTTTCCTCTAGCTCAAACTCTCTTGGTCTCTCTCGGATTATGAATGACTCTTCACATTCGTCTCCAAGCTCTCCTCAAAGGTGTGCCCCCTCTTCGCTCTTAGGCTCCTTTTATTACTCACTAATAACTATTGAGTAACTCCCCTAACCCTTGGTCTTCCAAAGAGATGAACGGTCAAGATCAGATCTTGCCCTCTTGAGATCAATGGCCACGACTTAATTGTCCGTTGAATTCACTTAAATCACTTAAGTGACCCAAAAGTCAAAAAGTCACTTTTACCCATTAAATAATAAAAAGCTCAACTTGACTTTATAAAATCACTTAAGAAAGAAATATGCTCGGGGCTCTTCTACATGCTGAGCGCTGGCAATGCAGAAGTACCTTTGAGCTACCAAAATCTAACATTTAACACATCTTGATAGTCATTAGGGTTAGGGTTTGGGATTATGCATTCCTCAACTCTTTATTAAGGTTTGGGTTTTGGACACTAGAATCGTCTTGAAAGTCCATAAGTGGCTAGCTCCACATGTGAATGATGGGAATTGACATGTCTTCCACTTGGTACTACAGTGGTCAAAGTATAGGTCAAATTGTCAACAGCATACCGTTTTCATGAGGACTCCGATTAAGGTGCTCTTTAGACCATTAGAAAACTCTCAGCAAAAAGAATCACATGGCCAAGTTGTGACCCCAAAAAACGTTGTTCAAACCTTGAAATAGAGAATTTTTCAACTTTGACCCTGCCTAGTGGATTTCACAGTCAAGCCTAAAAATGACCCCTACAAGACCATAGTTCTGATTTTTCTTAAGCGCCAAAAAGAGTGACAAAACATATAGTGACCCATTTCAGATCAGGCCTATTCAAGGAAAAGAGCATAAAAATATAATATACTATAACATAGGATAAAAGAAATCCATAGCTTTATCATAGGCTTTTTCCCTTACAATGCTCATGCTTGACAAAGGGCCTACAATTTAAGGAAAAGTAGATGGTCACTTTCATTGCAGCAAAGAAGAGACCAAGGTTACCAAAACCGGACCGGTCATTGAACCGGTCGACCCAAAAAACCGAAACCGGAAAAAAAACGGATCAAAAAACAGGTCACTAAAAATACATAAAATATTCAAATTTTGAAAAAAAAAATACATATTCATGTGCATCCATGTGAATCCAAACCAATATACAAAAATTTGCAAAGTTTCTCATATATATATAACAAGTAACATTGTATAAAACCAAAATAGCACTAACAGTAAGTGGCAAGTGCACTCTATAGTCATATGAATATCTGGATTATGAATCAAAAAACATCATCAAAAAGGCTCTAAATGGAATATAAAGTCCAAAAATAACTCTAGAGTCTAGGCTAGAGACTAGAGAGTAGAGACTACACAATCTAATAGTCTGAATCTGCATACTGAAACTCAGAATCGGACTAAGACTCAGACTCAGAGTCATCATCTACATCCTCAACATGAGTAGACTCACTGAAACAATGTGCCCTTGACCCTCTCACTGAAACAATGCACCCTTGACCCTCTGAGCTCTGATGAAGAATCCCTTGCACACAAAGAAGCTCTTGTGTGCTACCTCTCCACTGAAACTGACGGATTTGTGATCGTCAAACTGTAGCTAGTGTCTGCTATGTGTGCGCCCTCCTCCTATAGTGCGCCCTCCTCTAAGCAAGAACAACCACCACAAATAAATGAGGGTCTAAGCCTCCATGAGCCTTGCATGGAAGGAGGCGCCCAAGCTCCCCTCATCCAATGCCTCCATCATCATCCTCTTGCTCCTCTCCCAACTCTCTTAGTGAACAAAACGAGGAATGAGCCTCTCCTTGCCCCTTGCGTCCCTCTTGAACCTCCATAAGGAAACCTAAAGTATGGATGGCTAGGATCACCCCACGCCATCTCTAATCAATGGTTGAAATCTCTCCAAAATAATCTCAACTCAAAACCCACTTTGGGTTAAGTTCCCTAAGTTCACTTTATGTCCCTTCATTCACCCACTTAGTGAATAAATAGTCACTTTAGGCTAAAAGTGACAAATTTCACTTTTGACTTAAATCTCCTACGTCAAAGTGAAATTAGACATAAAGTATAAGGCACAATGGTACAAACATCTCCCTCTTGTGGTTAGAGGCCCAAAACCACAAGTGGACCACTTTCCAAGGTACCCAAATCTCAACACAATATATATTAGAATTCACAAAAAATATGAATGATGAAACAGAACTAGTTCACTGCTTAAATATCCAATTGGAAATTATGAAATCAAAATATGAAATTCATAATAAAAAGAAATTATAAAAACTTAAAGTCTGAAGATTCCATTTCAATACACCAAGGTCCAATCCATTGTTTCAAGTTTGTTCAGCCAGCTCTTTGCAAAGGGAAATCAAATCGATTCCATGCAGGTAAAGTGGAGGTCAATTCCAAGATGATTTAGTGAAGGTGGATGTTTGAAGGTCAATCTCATTTCCAAGCAGCTACAACAGGCTGAGTGAAGGTGACTACAGTAATCTGAGTGAGAAAGAGAGGCAGATCCCAAGCAGAAAAGGCAGCGACATCTACAAAAATGCCATTGCCAATGAATGAACACCGAACGATGAGAGAGGGAAGGTGGCTCCATGATAGGGAATGAGAGTGAGAGTGAATGAGAGACTCAAGGGGTTAGTTTAGGATTTCATTTACCCATCGAAGCTTACGATTACCATTTATTTACCTTTTTTTTCTTGAATGCCCATGGATGCTCCAACTCAAAGGTTGGCATGATGTTCCCTAAATTTTTGAGGGACGTGGGGACTATACCCTAAACGTAACCAAAACGGATCGGGTACAGCTCAATCCTCCCCACATCCCCAATGGTGTCCCCACGAAATCAGAACATTTATGAGAAGTCCCCAGATCTCCAAAATGCCAGATCAATCGATAAAAGAGAACTTTTTTTTTTTTTTTTTTT
>ML778138.1:520382-535452 GCA_009831015.1 Picea engelmannii | reverse complement strand
GAGGAGATAACGCTGGCTGCCAGGGGTACATTCTGAGTGTAAACCCTTTTGTTTGCTGCTGCCTCATCCTGACTGTTGCTGGCTGTAGGTTAGGGTTTTATTGTTGGGGTTTTATTCCATATCTGTCTTGACTCTGGTGGCATTAAAAGTTTCTTTCAAACAGTGGCATTTTTTAGATCTCTAATAGATCTGAACCAAACTTTAACTGAGCATAACACTCAGGACCTATTTCTTTGTGGCTGTTTCATCTTCAGAGGTAAGGCTGTGGACAGGTATGTTTCTCATTTGAATACTTACTATTAATTAGATTCAATCTACTGCTGTTTAGAGATATTATTTCTGTTTTAGTTTCAGCATATGAACTGAGTTTAATAATGCTGCAATAGAACTGTTAAACAATGACTGTGATCTAAACCTTGTTATTACATTGAGCTTGAATTTACTGTTGGAGTATTTGCATAGATCTCTGCTGTCTAACTTAGAGGATTGGAATATCTCTGTTAAGTTAGGGTTTTCATTTTTCTGTTTGAGATCTAGATTTATTGATTATATAACTTTACAATCTTAAGATCAGAGTTCTATTCTACTGTCACTGCCTATTGCTGTTCTGTACTTCAGATCTAAAGGAATTTTGCTTTCATTTTTAAAAAGAGACTGCTGTCTTACTCTTACCCTAAAAATCTAACAAGTTTATATCAGAACTAATATTGCTTTGACTAGTCCAGATCTAATCCTATGATTTTTACTTACTAAGAAATATTTTTTTATTATTGTCAGTTCAGATCTGAGAATTGTGTATACTCTGAAATTGGTTAAAGTTCAAAACTAATTGTTTCTCTGGTTTGTTTTTCCTAAGTTTAACAATACAGTATTATATTGGTTTACTGTTCTAAGGATGTGATTTAGTGGTTCTTCTAACTGAAATTTTAAAAAGACATTTCCTGTTCTGCCTTACTTCCTAAATTACATTAATTATATTAATAATCATTATGGAAAGTTCCATTCCTTAATGTGGACATGTCTCTTAGTTAGTAAATGACAACAGTCTTCTGGACTGCAAATCATCATGTATCATACACATCGCATATCACCATGTATCATACAAATTTATTATATATTGTTTACTGTTTTTTTTTTATATTATGTGCTCTTGTCCCTCTTCTCCATGGTTGCTTAGTTAATGAACCATTTGATTCATTACAGAATTCTTAGGTGTATCTTAGGTGTTATCATACTTCTATTTATACATAATTAGTTCTTAGATTTAATTTCTTCAACGAGGCACAAGGTGCCTATATGGATGGAATGTTATGAATCGCGATGTACTTTCACAGTTCCATTTGCCACTTTTGGCTTCTCGTGGACATTAATAAAAAAAAAGCCTTTCTTGATATATCATAAGCTCACTAGCCTTATCACAACGGGCCAAGTCTCAGCCCTTGCTTGAAGGCTGTTGGATATATTCTTGGGTTATAGTGGCAGCCAGTTGGTTTGATCCCAGGCCTAGCCCAGGTCACTCTAACGAGTTACTGATTCCCATAGGACTCAGTATATATATATATATATATTATCATAAGCTCACATAGGACTCCACCGTAATTTGAAGGAATGGAAAATATCATAGAGAAATTTTCCCTGAAAGTATCCATTTATACAGGAAATCCATAGTTTGTTGTAGATGTTTGCCCTCATTATGCCTCATTTCTAGAAGTACTAATGACATTACCTGCATGAATCCCGTTGAAGAAGCCTATGGATCCATCAACCACAATTGCAGATGCTAGATATGGAAATCTTTAATTTGATGCTGTAAAAAAATTTGATCATTTACTCAGCAGGGACAACCAAATTAGGGATTTCTTTCAAATTTTTATAGCATTTTCCTTGAGAACAAAGTTTTCACTTTGGCAGTAATGTATCCAAGTAAAGACAATCCCCACTATGAAATTGAAACATGAACATCATTGTGTCAAGTGTTTATATGGGTAACAGGACATGCCTGGGTTTAGAAAATCTCACACTACCAGGTTCAGTCTTTATATATCTCCAATCAGTGCATTTTCAAGGAATATTTATACATGGAATGGAAAAATAAAAGGTAAATTTGTAAATCCTAAATAAAGATGTATTGCTTCTTTAGAAATCTAGCCCAGAGTCATAGTTTCCATTCAATACAGCAATTAGAAAATGTCTAATCATTTACACCAAAAACATTCTAGAAAAGACAAGAAATATTTTCAATTCAAAAACACCTAGATTTGCAGCTACATAATATGTTTTCACAGTAAAGTTTTCTTTAAGCAGGATTATTTGCGAATAGAAAAGAAACTACAGTTTCAGCAAATAGTATGACTTTTACTTTTGTATAAGTATCAGGTTTACGAGGTCTCAGTCTTTTGAACCAGGCTATCCTAAAAGTGTTTCATGGAAGAAACAATATGTCTCCTTTGAAGAAAAAGTGATGCTAACTTAATATGCAGAAGTGAAGATGGTATTTCACATTGTTAAAATTAAGCAACTGCAAGAGCCATTCTCCGGGAGGATGGAAAAGACCCTAGCTGAGATCTAGCGCCCCCAGTACACTCCTGGGGTTCTTGGTCTAGGACCAAGCAGTTAGAGCCATGGCAAAAGACCCTAGTGAGGGCCCCAGTGTATTGCTGCAGTTCTTGGTCAAGGACCAAGCAGTTTGATGATACAAGTCCCTGGATGTGTTCTAGGGCCCCTAGATGTGGTCCAGGGAATCCTTGCTCAGTGCTTGGATTGATCCTTGGTAGTGTACCTTGGTGGATAAGACCCTAGTGGTGATCTAGGGCCCCCAAACATGTTCTGGGGTATCCTGGTCTGGCACCAGGCAGTTCTTGGTTAAGTACCAAGCCGAGATGATGTGTGATCTTTATCTCTCCCGAGATGGCCCATGAGACCTAGGAGCAGTTAAGAAGGACATGATCACATCATTGACCTTCCTCTTATGCTGGGATGATAAAAACTTATAAGTTATATCATGAGACCTTTGTGGACATTCTGCCATTAAAGAAGAACCCCCCTTTATTTTGTTTGAGCCACGTCCTCCTTTTTGTTTATGTGGTTTGGGTCTTTGCTAGCCACCTTGACTTGTTGACTTTCTAAATAATATTTTTTATTAAAATATTAATTATGTAATTTGTTTTAATGTTGGGTTTTAATCTAACCCTAAAATTAAGGTTAATTTGTAAACCCTAACCTACCCACCTAAATTATAAATAAGAGACCTCTCCCTTCACTCTCACTCATTATTCTTCCTCCAATCTTTCTCTTGGTCTGAAATTTGTTGTGGCTCCTCCTTGTTCAGTTTGGTAAAGGGTGCGGCCTCCTTGATCTGCTCTCTCCTGCTGGTTTGTAGTGCGGCCCTCTTGGATCTAATTTTATGGATGAGTTTGTTGTACGGCTCTCTCCTTGGACAGTCCTCTTGCTGGTTTAGGGTTGCGGCTCTCTCCTTGGACAGTCCTCTTGCTGGTTTAGGGGTGCAGCACTCTCCCTAGACAGTTCTCTTGCTAGGTTTTGGCTGCAGCCCCCTCCTCTCCACTCTTCCTTAGCCTGTCGCTAATTCTGGTTGTTGATTGGGGTTGTTGATTGGGGTTTTTATTAGTGCCACCCTCCTTGTTGCTAGTGTTACCTGGTTGTGCTGCTTGCTGGGGCCACCTTTTTTTTCTGTTTTTCTCCTTGTTGCTGCCACCTGTAGGTTGCCTTACCTTACAGCTTTAGTACCCTAATCTGGGTTGGATAAGGCAGCCATATAACTGTTGTTTATTTCAGTCTTTTGCTGTAGCAGTTTTCTTATTCTTGGACAGAATTGTTGAGGCTGTTAGTGGCATCCTTTTCAGCCTCTAGTTTGGATTGTGGTGTCCTTGTTTCAGCCTTGCTTTTGATGTTTGGTATGCTGGTTGTTTTTCTGGTTTCTCCCTAAGTTCTTGGTAAAACTATTCACAAGATCATGATGAGATCTACCCCTGAGGGTTTGATCAATGATCCTTAAATCTTTTTCTGAGCATACAGAAAAAAGGACAACAACAAGCTCATCAGGTAAATCTGTTCTTTGTTTTTGCTAAGGTAATGTTCAAGATCCATTGTATTATTTCTATTATTGGTTTACAACAAAATTTGTGAATATATTGTTGATCCAAAACTACAGTAGTAAATAAATTTTAAAGAATGTTTATGTTTCTAGTTTGCCCTTAAAATTTTAACATGATATCAGAGCTTAGGGTGTGAAAAGAGCTCAATTGTGACAAACTTTTGAGCCTGTGTAGATCCACACCTAAGGGTTTGTTTTCCAAATCAGCAGTAGGTTTATTTTATATCAGATCTTGTTTTTAGTATGGCTTCATCTTCAGTCAAAGAAGAAGATAGGCTTGAAGGGGCTTCAAACTTCAATGCCTGGAAGGATAGCGCTTTTAATATCCTAGAAGAAGGTGACTTGGATGAGCTGGTTACTAGGGTGATGGAAGAACCTACTTCAAATGCAGGAAGAGCAGCCTATAAGAAGAGGCAGGCCAAAGCCAAGAGGGTCATTTTTTACTCAGTTAAAGACAGCATGATGCCTCTTATTGCTCATCTAAGAGCAGCTAAGGAATGCTTTGATGCCCTAGCAAATCTATATGAAAAGAAGGCCCCAACTCAGAAAAGGATTTTGAAGAAACAACTATGTACATTAAAGATGGGAAAGGATGAAACTATCTCTGCCTTCTTTTCCAAAATTGTCCAAACAAGAGATCAGTTTGCAGCAATTGGAGTTGCAGTGGATGATGATGACCTTGTACAAACAGCAATAGATGGTCTTCCTGACTCATGGGAGACATTTCTCTCATCAGTCAATGGAAGAGAAGTTCAACCCAACTTCGAGAGATTATGGCATGATTGCCTGGAAGAAGAGGGTAGACTTAAAAGCAGAAATGAACCCTCAATGGTGAAAGACCATGCTCTTTCAGTCAAAGCCAAGAAATGGAAGAGGTTTCCTCAGCACAAAGGCAAAGGTAAGAAACCCTAAGGTAAGCACTCTCACTTTCACTCTCATTTGTCTAAAGTAAGATGCTTTAACTGTAAAGGCTAGGTCATTATGCAAAAGACTGCAAAAACCCTCCTTCATAGCAGAAACGGAAAGGCAAGTTCCTTGCTTCAATTGCAACTGAGGAAGAAGAGCCTCAAAGAAGGAGAACCAAAGCTGCTACTAAAGAACAAGAACAATGCAGAGAAAGTTATCTTGTTTCAGCTCTCTCCAATACTGTCACCAAATCGGAAGAAGTTTGGTTAGTGGACAACGGGGCCTCCAAGCACAGGACAGGCTTCAAACAGAACCTTGTGAACTATCAAGATAACAAGTTCAATGTGAAGGTAGAATTGGGTGATGATAGCACCTATGCCATCAAAGGATTTGGTTCAGCATCCTTTCAGCTTCAGTGAGGTAATGTATTTCATATTGAAGAAATTTTTTATGTTACTAGATTAAAGAAAAATCTTATCTCGGTTGCAGTTCTAGAAAGTAAAGGGTACTCGGTAGCCTTCTCCAAAGGAAAGGCTCTTATGTGGCCCTCAAATGGAAGTATGAGCTCAGCCATGACAAACGAAGCTCAAGAAGGTGGACTTTACACAGTCACTGGTCAAGTTATTCAAGCATTAGCTCATGAGATGATAAACTCCTACGAACTATGGCAGAGAAGGTTTGGACATCTCAACTATAATGCTCTCCCAGGTTTGCAAAAGATGGTAACAAGTATGCCATCTTTTTTCTTTTGAGCATGATAGTATTTGTAGAGGTTGTGCTCTTAGTAAAAATACAAAGAAAGCTTACCCTCACAGCAATAGAAAAACTAATGGTATCTTAGATCTTATTCATTCTGATATTTGTGTACCTATGACTGCTCCGTCCATGAATGGTTGTCTTTATTATATCATTTTTATTGATGATTGTTCTCGTAAAACTTGGATTTACTTTCTGAAAACTAAAGATGAATCTTTCAGTAAATTTCAAAACTTTAAGAATCTTGTTGAGAATCATACAGGTAAACATATCCATGTTTTCAGAACAGACAATGGAAAAGAGTTTGACTCCCATAAGTATGATGATCTTTGTCAAGCTTCTGGGATTAAGAGGGAGTTGATTGTGCCTTAGAATCCTCAGCAGAATGGGGTTGCAGAAAGAAAGAACAGGACAATTTGTGAAGCAGCCAGAGCCATGATGTATGATCAGAATCTTTTGTTGTCTCTTTCGGCTGAAGCTACAAGCATTGCAGTCTATATTCAGAACAGGTGTTCTCATAAAGCCCTGGAAGAGAAAACTCCAAAAGAAGTCTTCATCGATAAGAAGCCTTCAATTCATCATTGGAGAATTTTTGGTAGTCCTGTCTACATTCATGTACCAAAATAAAAAAGGACTAAGTTAGAACCCTCTGGAAAGAAAGGCACTTTTGTGGGGTATAGTGAGACCTCAAAAGCATATCAAATCTATGTACTAGGGCAAAAGTACATAGAGGTCAATAGAGATGTGACCTTCCATAAGGAAGTCGCCTTTCGTCGTTCCAGAGAATTTCCATGTGATACAGAGGAGCAGGAAGCTCCATCTCCAGAACCTTCAGATTCACCACTTTCAAATGAGCAGAGGGAGGAGACCAGAGAGCCTTCAGTGGATCCCATAAGGGATTTTGTTGAGTTTCCCCTAGAGAAATCTCCTGCCAAAAGGAAACCAGCTCGGTGTCGTGAAGTTTTAAAGGAAGCAGAAAAGCATGCAGCACCTAAAGGTACTTTCAGAGAAAGCAAGAAGCCAAATAAATACTCAGCTTTGATAGCTCAGTTGAATCTTGTGATTGACTCAGAACCTTCCACTTTTGATGAGGCTGCCAAACATAAAGTGTGGAAGGATGCCATGATAGAAGATTACAAGTCAATACTGAAGAATGATGTATGGGAAGTGGTCCCAAGACCTCAAGGAAAATCAGTAGTAACCTCTAAATGGATTCACAAAATAAAGTATGCAAACGATGGTAGTGTTGAAAAATCCAAAGCTAAATTTGTGGCTCATGGCTTCTCTCAGAAAGAAGGAATTGATTATGACGAGATCTTTGCTCGTGTTGCCAGGTATACCTCTCTCAGAATCATCGTCTCTCTTACTTCAGTTTTTAAATGGAAACTTCACCAAATGGATGTTAAGACTGCCTTTCTTAATGGTGAAGTTGAGCAAGAGGTTTATATTGAGCAACTTGAGGGTTTCGTGATCCATGGCAAAGAATCCCATGTTTGCAAACTCAAGAAATCCTTGTATGGATTGAAAAAAGCTCCGAGAGCTTGGTATAGAAGAATTGACAGTTTTCTTCAGAGTCTTGGGTTCTCCAAGAGTATAGCAGATCCTAATCTTTATATAAATATTGTGAAGAATCATCACGTTATCTTGGTTTTATATGTGGATGATTTGTTCCTTACTAGAGAGGAACATATAATAGCTCAGACTAAGAGGGAGTTATCGGCAGAATTTGAAATGAAGGACTTGGGCCTTATGCATTACTTTCTTGGCTTAGAGGTGTGGCAAAAACCTGGTGAGATCTTTCTCTTACAAAGAAGGTATGCAATTGATGTGCTTCGCAGATTTGGGATGTTGGACTGTAAGTACATGACCACACCTATGATTTCTAACCTGAAGAAGTTACATGATCAAGCTACAGGTTCAGATCCAGAAGACCCTAACGTATATCGTTAAATTATTGGGTCCTTGATGTATCTAGTACATACCAGACCAGACATTTGTTATGCAAGGAATTCCCTCAATCGGTTCATGTGTGAACCGAAACACATTCATATGGTTGTTGCTAAGCATATTCTCAGATATGTCCGAGGGACTATAGCATATGGGCTCAAATACACTTCTAGTGGAGGTGTAATGCTTCATGGCTATACAGATTCAGATTGGATGGGCAGTACAGTGGAACGGAAGAGTACTTTCGAATATTGTTTCAATTTGGGTTCAACTATGATCTCCTAGTCCAACAGGAAGCAGGGCTCCATATCCCAAAGCACTGCAGAGGCAAAATACATTGTTGCAATTGCTGCCAGCAAAGAAGCAATGTGGCTCAGAAAGCTACTCTCAGATATGTTCAGTGCTGAGCTCGAACCAATAGTAATTCACTGTGATAACCAGATTTGTATAAAGCTCTCTGAGAATCCTGTGTTTCATGACACATCAAAACACATTGAGATGAGATATCACTATGTTTGGGACATGGCGCAGAAGAACATTCTCAATATTCAGTATGTTTCGACGGAAGAACAAAACTACAGATATTTTGACCAAGCCCCTGTCGTTGACAAAGTTTGTGTACTTTCGAGACAAGCTTGGTGTTGCTGAGAATGCCTCTCTTGCTGAGAGGGAGTGTTAAAATTAAGCAGCTGCAAGAGCCATTCTCTGGGAGAATGGCAAAGACCCTAGCTAAGATCTAGAGCCCCCAGTACACTCCTGGGGTTCTTGGTTTGAGACCAAGTAGTTAGAGCCATGGCAAAAGACCCTAGTGGGTGCCCCCAGTCACCAGTGTATTGTTGGGGTTCTTGGTCAAGGACCAAGCAGTTTGATGATATAAGTCCCTCGATGTGTTCTAGGGCCCCTGGATGTGGTCCAGGGAATCCTTGCTCGATGCTTGGATTGATCCTTGGTTGTGTACCTTGGTGGATAAGACCCTAGTGGTGATCTAGGGCCCCCAAACACGTTCTGAGGTATCATGGTTTGGGACCAAGCAGTTCTTGGTTAAGTACCAAGCCAAGATGATGTGTGATCTTCTTCTCTACCGGGATGGTCCATGAGACCTAGGAGCGGTTAAGAAGAAGGCCATGGTCACATCATTGACCTTCCTCTTATGCTGGGATGATAAAAGCCTATAAGTTATATCATGAGACCTTTGTGGACATTCTGTCATTAAAGAAGAATTCCCCCTTTATTTTGTTAGAGCCACGTCCTCCTTTTTGTTTATGTCGTTTGGGTCTTTGCTAACCACCTTGACCTGTTGGCTTTCTAATTAATATTTTTTTTATTAAAATATTAATTATTTAATTTGTTTTATTGTTGGGTTTTAATCTAACCCTAAAATTAGGGCTAATTTGTAAACCCTAACCTACCCACCTAAACTATAAATAAGAGAGCTCTCCCCTCACTCTCTCACTCATTATTCTTCCTCCAATCTTTCTCTTGGTCTGAAATTTGTTGCGGCTCCTTCTTGTTCAGTTTGGTAAGGGTGCAGCCTCCTTGATTTGCTCTCTCCTACTAGCTTGTAGTGCGGCCCTCTTGGATCTGATTTTCTGGATGAGTTTGTGGTACGGCTCTCTCCTTGGACAGTCCTCTTGCTGGTTTAGGGTTGCAGCTCTCTCCTTGGACAGTCCTCTTGCTGGTTTAGGGGTGCGGCACTCTCCTTGGACAGTTCTCTTGCTAGGTTTTGGCTGCGGCCCCCTCCTCTCCACTCTTCCTTAGCCTGCTGCTGATTTTGGTTGCTGATTGGGGTTTCTACTGGTGCCACTCTCCTTGCTACTAGTGTTACCTGGTTGTGCTGCTTGTTGGGGCCACCTGTGTTTTCTGTTTTTCTCCTTTTTGCTGCCACCTGTAGGCTGCCTTACCTTACAGCTTTAGTACCCTAATCTGGGTTGGACAAAGCAGCCATATAACTGTTGTTTATTTCAGTCTTTTGCCGTAGCAGTTTTCTTATTCTTGGAAAGAATTGTTGAGGCTGTTAGTGGCATCATTTTCAGCCTCTAGTTTGGACTGTGGTGTCCTTGGTTCAGCCTTGCTTTTGATGTTTGGTATGCTGGTTGTTTTTCTGATTTCTCCCTAAGTTCTTCTTGGAAAAACTGTTCACAAGATCATGATGAGATCTCATCCTGAGGGTTTGATCAATGATCCTTCAAGCTTTTTCTGAGCATACAGAAAAGAGGACAACAGCAAGCTCATCAGATAAATCTGTTCTTTGTTTTTGTTAAGGTAATGTTCAAGATCCATTGTATTATTTATGTTATTGGTTTACATCAGAATTTGTGAATATATTGCTGATCCAAAACTACAGTAGTAAATACAATTTAAAGGATGTTTATGTTTCTAGTTTGCCTTTAGAATTCTAACACACATGAAAACACACCTTTGCATGCCCGTATTCACTAGAGTACTCAAACTTCAGGTACACTTCTCCAACGCCTTCCACCAAATTAAGTGTCATTTCTGCAATATCAGCAGACTCGTCTGAAAGACCTAATAATAACAAGGGCAGCAGCTGTGGAGCATAAGTTCTAGGATCCACCTCATTTTTAGTGCACCGATGGTTTTCTGTGCCTTTGTTATCAGTTGCATATCCAAGCCATCCCGCAATATATACAAAAAAAGGCTGAAAGAATATATAAATATTAGCCATTTCTCAGAAAATATAGCTTGACCAGGAAATAAATATAAACAAAACAAGGTCCCAACACATAATATGAGTACCACGAGTAATATAGCAGAATAATATCCATGTTGGCTACTTCCAGTTTGAAGAATATACAGTGACAAAAGCATATCAAAGAAATTTCCATCGTCTTAAAATATACCTCTCATGTCAGGGAAAATTTCAAAAAGCTAACAGGAAACTTATGGTGCAGAAACCTATACTTGGTGCAAGAATAACATATGAGAGGGAGAAAGAGCCTCTTCGGAAACTTAGACCACTGCCGGTGAAAAAACATCAGTACTAGAAGGCCACATTTTTCCTGTATACACAGAAATTGAAATATAGATACCAGAATCATCCCTTGCATTTAACAGTCAATTTATGCGTGTTTCTTTCCATGATTAAATGTGTTTCACAAAATTCATGTGAAGCTGAAGGGTAGACCAAAATGACATTAGAAACGAGGAACAAGTTTACAGGTTTAAGCCTCATTCAACTGTTTTTTATTTAGCACCTCTTGATGGGCTCATTAATATGCTCATCCAGTTTTTCACATGCCGTGCACTTTCTCCATGTGCTCAAGCTATGGACCAAATGGGAGATTTAATATTCTACTTGAAACTCCAAAATAAACGCTTGGCATGAATGAAGCCTGAACCTGTAGGCTGTAAACAACATTTAAATTTAATTTTTTTTTCCCATGGCTCATTGTCGTTGCATGTACTGTTTTGAATGCCTCCTGCATGGTTGGCCATCTATAAGTTATTAAGTAGTTGAAATAGGCAGGGTCAACTAGGAGAAAGATGATATATTGGACCAGAGGTGGGGGCAACACAAAACGAGAGATGCCATGTGAGACCAGCTAGGAATAAAAGGACCAAGAAACAATTAACAAAGATGCTTAAGAAAATAATAAGTGGATTGACTTGTCAGTGCTGTCACTTTCATATGACCCAAGACAAGCACAGCAGCAGCCTTTAGTGTTCAAATTTCCAAGTAAAAATTGTACAGGTAAGCAAAATCTGGGAACACTACTTAGCAGTGATCATATCCAGTACCCGGTGCTAAGCAGGTGTCTATATGTACCTGTAATTTTTCCATAACCCTGTATTTTTGCAAGACTATGCCAACTCTGTTTTCTTACTATGTGTACTATATACTAACAATGATTCAAACGATGAGTGTGGCAAAAAGATAGCAGATACTGGGCAAAGGCAGCAAATGGCCAGGTTTAGAGATGCTAAAATCAAGAACAAGTGTAATCTGAAAGGAAGCTTGTGTAAGTCCTTGCCCTACATAACCATGAGTCCACCACTGTTCTGTAACATAAAAAGGCTGTCTAAGGAGATTTCTCCAAGACTTTGATAACCTCAATGAATCAGGTTTCGACAAGAACTCATTAGACCATGTGATTTTTTTATGAACCATGCTAGCCATACTCTCAATGTTCAACATTCATGACTTAGTTTCCCCACCCATAGCAGTATCAAAAAGTACAGGTAATATTAGCAATACAAATAAAAAATAAGGCATATTTCCAGACATACCTCACGCACTGCTATCGTTCGATCCAACCCTAATACCCTCACGGCAGGAACCAATACATCTCCAACCATTCCAGCCGGCAATCCACCTAAGACAACAGAATTGATAGCCTCAAGTGTAGCTATCCTTACCTGCTCCAAAACATAGAACCAAACAGTGTCAAATTTGATAGCAATCTCAAAAGACAAAGACACTAACACTAGAGTTATTTTACTTATTTTCCAAAAGTAATACGGTTCTTCTAGCATATATTCTGAGTTATACATCTTTCTCTGAGTACTGCTCGCGTTAACAGCAAATTATAAGATCATGGCACAATATACGTAAAACCTTTTATGACAAGCACCTTAACAGAATTTCTTATAAAGTTAAAAATAGCATAACAATGATACAAAGAAACTAACATGATCAATATGCCGTAGCTGTCTTTGATTATTCTGATCTGTTCCACTCTCTACTAATTAAGCCTGAATGAATTGGGATGGAACTCCTAATAATGACACCTTTGGAAAGAAAGTAAAAAGGAAAGAAATACACATACATGAACAGGCACAGGGACAAAATATCAAGATATGATAAAAGTTAGGTTCCAAAAAGATAATAAATGCAATTAATTCAAAATACACATCAATTAACTCTAAAAATCTGAGCATAATACTTAAATTCTCAATAATAGGAGATCGAAGAAATAGTCCTGTAGCTGGCCTTAACTTTTACCATTATTAAACTTTCCAGTTTATCTACCATCAATGTTAAAGTTTTAACAAAATTAACAAAAGAGACTGCACACTTAAGTCTATACACCATTGGCTCGAAAATTTTAAAACACCGCATCCTCTTTGTCAACAAAAGCTCATCATCATCCACCTCAACTTCAGGAACTCTTAAGGTGTGCCACATTGTATTTGATTATTATGTCATTGCAACATAAGAAGCGTTTCAGGGGTGGCAGCTGCGGGGGGGTGGGGGATCATATCAGATCCTGAAGGAAAAATAGAAATAACTTTTCCCTGGGGCCTAGGAATATCTACAAATAACCTAACTGAGGCCTGTGCTCTTCTCCAAGGTATCCTCATCACAAAAGAACTCAAAATAAAATCTTTGATCGCCATTGGAGACTCGAGTGTTGTTATCAAAACGATGGCTACGAATTAACTCCTTGCTCCAATTATTGCTCGAATCAACAAGGAGGTAAATGGTTTGATCAGTGTCACATATTTCCAGGTTTTGAGAGATTTTAATTCACAAGCTGACTCGTTACCTAACTAAGCCACCTGTCTCAAACAAGCAATCTCGAGCAAAAATGGGGGGCGATTTCAACACTTTGTCCCCTAAGAATTATGAAATTCGATCTCAATCCACACTCCTCCCTCATTTATTTTCACATGTCCCAACACTCTTCATATCAATCTTCAAGCACGGCAAGGGGATATGCAAGGATGTGACCCCATATCACTCGCATGTAGGAATGTTCAAAATGTAGCAAGGAAGGTCTTCCACACATTGCAGCGTCCTAGCATGGTGGGGAACAATGAAACATTAGTCAAGTTGATTAATTAAACTTTTCCCTAAGTCTAACTTAGGAAAATCAAAGTTGATGTGTTATATTCTTCAGTTGACTTTATTGAGCACCTTTCCTAAGGTTAAAGCGAAAAATAATTTAAGTGATGGTTGTTTTAATCTTAGCCATCCATCATGGAGAGTGAGGGAGATTTAATCTCATCCCTCCATCCTTATGAGATTAGGGTTTCACTTGCTCATGGAAGTATAAAGAAATTGATTTGGCTAGAGGGGCGCAATATTTCATCTGAGAGAGAGGGCGAACTTCATTGGAGTGAAAGGATTTGCCTAGGGTTTGTTGGAGAAAGATTGCAGGGATATTGGCACACTTCTTCAGGTTGGCAGAGGTAATGTTCCCAAGTGGTTTTGCTTGGAACATGTTAAGTTTTAGTGTTTTCTGGTTGTGGTATTTTGTCAAACAGTTTGTTGATTTAGTCTTCTTGAGTTGCGTTGGGGTTTATGTTGACGGTTTTTGTTGTGTTTGCAGCAAGTAAATGATAGATATATGACATCAATAGATACACAACAAGATACAACACAATAGATAGCCACAAATACCTCAGATCTGATTTTATTTATCATAAATAGCTAACCTCCATACAATAGTAGAGCAGATCTAGATCATAGATAGAAGAATAATGAGTGTGGTTGATAATGCCTCCAAAGTACAAAAGAAAGACGAAGATATAGGCTTCCAAAAGCCTCCCCAAGATGGATACCAAAGATCTCTAAGATCCAACCTTTTCCCTTGCTGCTAGTGATGTCTTCTCTATGCAAAGTGCACCCTCCCAGGCTGAAGCAAAATAAGCATTCGACCTCCTCTTCTTGAGCTTCCAAATCACTGAAACCAACTAACAATCTATAGATCGGGTGATTGGAAACTCTTATGATGAATCTCCTAGCTGCTGGAAGTGATCTCCCTCTCCAAGTCACTAGATCCACTAAGAACAATGCACCCTTCTGAAGAGAAATACGCCCCTCTAGAAGATAGAATGAATATGTTGAAGAATTCCCTCATAGAGTGATGCAAAAAGGCGCTAGGGTGGTAGCAACCACTCCTGGAAGGATCTCTACTGAAGAACTAGCCTCCTCTAAGCAAACCGAACCCTTCTTCCTCCAATGATGTGCCCAACCTATTGGAAACCATTACAACTGTGCCCCGCTTCCTCAAACTACCTCTGAACTAAATAGAAACTGAACTAGAATGGTGAGGGAGGAATCTCTCACCTCCTTGGCCAAGCTTGAATCAAGAACAGGAGAATCTTTCACTCCCATATTGATCTCTAGGGTTTATTCAGTCAAGACTCAAAACCCTCAAAACCCCCAAGTACCATGGGCCAATGTTACCAGAACCGAACCGGTTGACCCCAAAAACCAGAACCGAACGAGAAAAAAAGGGGAAAAAAACCGGTCACTAAAAATACATAAAATATTCAAATTTTTGAAAAACAAATACATATTCATGTGCATCCATGTGAATCTGTCTTTCCCTTCAACCACTCTTCTCTCTGCCCAGTGCCTACAAATAAGACAGAGGTTGGTGT
>ML778138.1:467123-505570 GCA_009831015.1 Picea engelmannii | reverse complement strand
TAACACATCAGCAAACAAACTTTTCAGAGGGCTGTTATAAAACAGCAATTACACATTTTATGACAGCAGAAAACTTAGTGACTTTGCTTGGTCAAAGACAGGCCAAGAAGTCTTGCTGATAGGACCTGGATTTTCTACAGTCTACTATTCATAAGTTTTCATTTGATATCATTTGTTGGTGATTTTGACAGTAATTTCTTGCAGCTGTTATTACTTTCTCTTGCTAATATAATCTTCAGTCTGCTGCAATTTTTGGGACAGCAATCTGATTTCTGTGGTGAATTCTTGCTGCTGTAGCAAATGTTTCCTACAGCCATCTAGGGCTGATTATATTTTGCGGATAACTTTTACTTACAGCACATTTCAACTGTCAAAGTTGTGATTTAAACATTGGAATATTGTCTACTATTCATAAGCTTTCATTTGCTATCATTTGTTGGTGATTTTGACAGTAATTTCTTGCAGCTGTTATCACTTTCTCTTGCTGATATAATATTCAGTCTGCTGCAATTTTTGGGACAGCAAGCTTTCTTGTTGTTTTTCCTAGTGTTCCGGGGCTACTTTACATGATATTAGATCTTGGGATAGTTGTTCTAACATTGGTTTTGCACGTACTTTTTCAAGCTCAACTCATATCTTCTTCCAAGACACTTATCTTCCAGACCTAGACCTCTTCATCTAGTGACCAAAACAGGGATCTTCAAAAACCCCTTGATCTTCGTTCTCTTTTCCCTTGAGGTCATCCGGGAAGCCTCCCTTGTGGTGAAATCATTCATCACTAAAACGAGGGTAGTAATTGCTAAGGTGACAATGGTTCTTATTCCCAGTTGTGTTGCACTAGTGACGCTTGTGGTTAGCTTTGCCCATGCGACAGTTTGTGCGATAACATGGCCAAAGACACTAAATGTAGTCAAGGCGAACAATGAGGTCGTCCTTCAGCTGTAGAAGGTGCTCATAATAGAAGGCCATCTTGGGGCCAAGTGCTTTTGAGGGGCAGATCCAAATGACTTGAATATATTGTTCGTATATGTCTTCTCTAACTGCTCTCTTCATCTCCCCTTTAAGAGGGAGGTAGCTCAAGATGTCTAGAGAATACATAAAAGGAGAGAGACACTCAATATAAATGTCAATTGACTAAAGGAGCGAATGAAGCCTCCAATACCCCTCACTTTCTCTTCCCTAAGACACATGTGGAGGCAATCTCCTCTAAAGAGCAAAGGGCTAAATAGGGACATCTTTCCCATCCTATCACTAAATCAGCCAGGGTGTGTATCCTATGAAGAAAGAAATCAGGCTTGAAAATGCTCTCAATCCACAAAAGATGGGCGCCAAACTGAACTTGGACAATGGCTAAGCATGAGGGACAATCGTTTACAACAAATCATATGTTGGAGCATAAAAGAATGGACTCTCTCTACACGAGCTCAAACAACTAGTAGCAGACTAGGCCCCCAATACTTGGCACCATGAAGTACAGTAGGTTTGACGATGATGTCAAATAGATGCATCTTCGACGAAATATCCTTAAAGTAATTGGAAACACTTGCACTCAAGCACGGAGAGGAACCCATACCCCTTGTTGAGTTGAGGTTGAGAAGCAGGTTGGAAATTAAATCTAGGACCCAATTGGACCCCTAGTAGGTATAAATTGTAGTGATCTCCACCTCACCAGCTGTAAAACAAGTGGAAGTCTGACAAATTGTCCAAAGAAGTATTTAATATCATAACATTAGTTTTGCTAAGGTTCACTACCAACTATCTCAAATGACAAAAACTAGGGAGGATGGCAAGCAACCTTTGTAGGCCCTTGAGGGAGGAGGCCAAAAGAAACACATCATCCGCCAACCTGAGTATTGCAATCAAAATATGGTGTAAAAGGAAACAACCGTCAACATGTGTGTGTTCCTTGAGGTGTGCCTCCAAGTCATCAATATAAATCCATGAGAGGGGGTACCCCTGTTTAACCCCAATGGTGTTCCCAATGAATTAAAAGGTTCCTTAGGATGTGCAAATCCAACCTATAATTGTTTTATAGAGCCTCATTATAGCAACAATGAGAAACTTAGAGATGCCAATATCACGCAATCTTTGGAACAAGGATTCTTGGAAAAGAACCAAAATCCTTTGGAAGTCCACATAGCAACAAAAGACATGAGATGAAGAAGAATGGTGTATGAAGAAAATATAGTATCAACTAGTTTAAGAAAATCCACATTAGCAAAATTTTGTAAATGACCTATGAGTGGTGATGGTTACATACACAGTGTTACACAGGCACACGTTCTTGAGGGTAGGGTACACACTCACCACGCTCTCAGGACATCAATACTTCAAGAGGGATGTTCCCATGTGCTCCCTTTTACAGGGCCACAAAAGGGGACATGGTAAGGACTGTTCCCCTCAAAAAACGAGACATTCCCATGCTCCCTTTTGACCCAAATCCATCTTTTAGAGAAAAAAGAACACAAAAAGGCAAAATAGAAAAATAATATGAATGTCAACAGTCAATCTAATGCATAAGTAGATGAGGAGGTCATCAACTCAAGTCGGTTGGTGTGCCATTAAGTATTATGGAGAATGCAAATGATTCTAATTCATACAATGACCTTCTCATTATTGGTCTGTATTGCCTCACAGAGTAATTGAATGCAAAGACTAGTGGGGCATTGCCTTGACTAGTGATGCTCATTTGCCATTTGACCTATTCTTAGATCAATTATCTTAGGACTCGGATCTATATATTCTGAATTTGCTAAATATAATGAGAAATACAATACTTATAATTGTCGTAGTCTAAACGTTCTACAAAATTATTTTTTTCCAGAGATACTTTCCGAGGACATTTGCCCGAAATTCGGCAATAAATTGTTAGACCCGCAGATTTGAGTGATTATTTATGTACGATCCAAGTGCCCCAGGGGTTTTTCAGCATGCTAAATCCATTTTTGCATTCATAAATGGACTTTAAACAACAAAAAATAGTGATTTGGTGCAAATTTATATCGTCGGATTCGGACGAAAAAAACCATTTCATAGAACAGTTAGACAACACCCTTATAACTGATTTATGAATCTAATTATTATATTGTTACATCATTACATGTATCATTTATGATTTATTATGTTACATGTAATGATGTATGTTATTGGTGCTTTGTGATGTATAACATTTCAATGATTTATGTATTAATTTTCATATATTTTAATGTCAATGTTTTAGTATTTCGGGTGGGATCCCTTATCTTAGAGACCCCAACGTCCTCTATGATGTTCTCTTGAATTTGGAGGGTGCTTCCACACATCCCTCGGCTTCATTTTGCTACTCCCGCATCCAAAAAACTTGGTGGAACATTGCACATACATATCTAGATTTTTCTCCCATCTTCAATCAACTTAGCAATCCAATCCAATATGAGAAATTATGTGTTTTATTCAATTAATGCACAGAACATGGAGTCCATAAAATATGCTTGTACTATTTTCGAACTATCAACATTGCATATTTGTAAAGGGGATTGCATCTATGATTATTTGCACAACATTTGATGGCCCCAGCTCCTCAATTTCCTCATTGTCAAAAAATAAGGACCAAATGTCGAAGAATCAAGATACAATGATGTCCAAAAGTGAATAGTTTTAGACCTATGTCCAACCTTCCATCACAATTGAATATCCATCTATAGTTTATGACACCTTCATTGTAGCCATCACCTTCTTCATCCAAGCTTTTTCATTGTCAACCAACATTGCACAAAGCCTCTCATAGCTAGACACCTTATATCTTGCAAGATCACCATTCCTACCATGAACCATTTGTCAAAAAATGATGACTAAACCGTATTAAACGAGATACCACATGCAAGGAAAAACCTTCTCATAGCAAAAATCTATTAAGTTTATGCTATTCACAGGTTGGGGAAATAATCCAAGACGAGCATTTGGGGGGCATTTCCATTGAACTCACAAAGTCGATCGCTGCCAAAGAAAACATATCATTCAATTCTCAGCTAAGGATTTAATACCATTTCCTTGTCACAAGCCCAATAATGTTTTATGATCTACTTAAGTGACCTATGACAATATTTTTTAAGGTAATTTTTCATAACATGGATATTATTTTTAATTTAATAAAAATATCTTCCCTGGAATTTCCATAGAATAAGCAGAGATCTTTTAAACGGTTCAACCCCAAAGAGACCGGTAGAATAAATCGGAGGTCTCTTGATACCCTAAATATCATGACGGGAATAATTTATTATGAGATAAGTCATGTTATATTATTATAACCATGGTAACTTTTCAATAGGTGTGGTACCCTAGCCTAGTGTTTAACTAGATATAAATTCTTTTGTTGAATTGTTGCAAAATTCTGTCACTAACGTTTTACGCACTAAAACACTTCCATATTTCCATGATTTTCCAGTAAAATGCCATATGTTATGGGGGAAGTTAAGTTTCTTTGATAAACTTGTTAGTATAATAGTCATCAGCAATCAAAATAATAATCCCCTTGAACAAAACAGATCAAGACCTTCGAACCCTAGACCAGCAAATTCTTCCTCTGGAACTAGGAGCACCGACCCTAAGAATGGATGTTGGACTTATGGATAGCCCCACTATCAAAGAGATTGTCCTATTGAGAAGGCAAGAGCTGTTGGATCAACAGGACAGATGACAATGGCAGATTTGGGCAAGGCCCATTGGATTCATGCAACGGTGAATAATCGCCAAGCCGAGCATCAGTCTACAATGCTCGAGACTTCAGTTATGATAGCAAATCGGCAGTTTAGTGTTTTGATAGATCCAGGAGCTACTGAGAGTTTTATATCTAGTGTTGCGCTTAAAAGAATTAAGGTTAAGGCAGTCGAACAAGATGAGTTTAGATATGTAGAATTGGCATCTAGTGCCAAGCAAAAAGTTGGAAGAAATGTTAAGGAAATGTCTCAACCTTGGGATCCTACGACATTGTGATTGGAATGGATTGGTTTGAATCGCACGACACAATACTTAACTGCAAGATGAAGAGATTGAGCTAAATTGATGATTTGGGACAAAGTAGAGTAACTGTAGGAAGAAACCAAGGAGTATCGCTAAGATTTATTTCTTCCCTACAATTACAGAAAAAACATGCGCAAGGGATGTAAGTTGCACGCCATATTAGAGCTTAATGAAAAAGGTGACGCGGAAAGATTGGAAGGCTTTCCAGTAGTATCGGAGTTTGTCGATGTTTTTCTTGAAGAACTATCGGGTTTACTGCCAAATAGAAAATTGGAATTTACTATAGATCTAAAACCTGGAACAAAACCAATTGCTAGAACGCCATATCGAATGTCAACACCTGAATTGCAAGAGTTAAAGATTCAATTGAAGGAGTTGTTGGATTTGAGACTTATAAGTCCAAGTGTATCACCGTGGGGTGCGCTAGTAATTTTTGTAAGAAAGAAGGACGGATCGTGGAGGCTTTGCATTTGCTATCGTCAATTAAACAAAGCCACGATCAAGAATCAGTACCCATTACCGAGAATTGATGACTTATTTGATCAAATGAAGAGAGCAATCGTATTTTCAAAGATTGATTTGAGATCGGGATATCACCAGTTGCGAATCAAAGAGGAAGACATTCCTAAAACAACGTTTAAGACAAGATTTGGACATTAAGAATTTATCGTGTTACCATTTGGATTGACAAATGCCCCTGGTGTGTTCATGAGTTTAATGAATGGGGTATTCTGCGAATACTTGGACAAGTTCGTACAGGTATTTATTGACGACATATTAATTTACTCTCCGACAAAAGAGGAGCACAACGAACATCTGAGATTAGCTTTGCAGTGTTTAAGAGAAAACATGTTGTACAAAAAGTTGTCGAAGTGTTTTTTCTATCAGACAAAGATTCACTATTTGGGACATATTATTTCTGGAGAAGGTATCGATGTGGATCCAGTGAAAGTAGAGGCTATTATGGAATGGCCAGCCCCGACGAACATACAAGAGGTATGTAGTTATATCGGATTGGCAGGTTACTATAGACGTTTCGTCGAGGGTTTTTCAAAAATAGCAAATCCAATTACGGAACTGCAAAAGAAGAATAAAAAATTTGTATGGTCAAAGAAATGCGTTGTAGCATTTCAGAAGCTTAAAGAATTACTAACAACAACACCGATACTGAAAGTTCCAGATATAGACAAGGAATTCTTGGTATGCATTGACACATCCAAGGAAGGATTGGGTGGAGTTCTAATGCAAGAAGGTCGAGTTATCGCATATATTTCAAGGAAACTAAGAAGGCATCAAGAGAATTACGCTACACACGATTTGGAATCATTAGCAATTGTTTATGGCTTACGAGTTTGGAGACATTACCTTTGGACGAAAATTCGAGTTGAAAACGGATCACAGTGGATTGCAACACATTTTTACTCAGAGTGACTTGAACGCGCGACAAAGACATTGGTCAAAAATTTTAAGCGAGTATGATTTTGAGATCACGAACATTAAGGGAACGGTTAACAGAGTAGTGGATGTGTTAAGTCGGAGACCTCGCATTTTCTCAATAATACCTCTGAAGACAAATCTTCAAGAAACAATTTTGGCACTACAGATTGATGACAATTGATACAAGGAAGTAAAAGACAATATCGGACAAGATACCACTATGATACCTAGATACGAAGGATATTCTTTGGACAGTGACGGGCTACTAAGGTATAAGGGAAGAATTTATGTACCACCAAATGACGAATTGAGAAATTTAATATTGAACGAAGCTCATCGAGCAGTGTACATGGCTCATCCGGGAGTCACGAAAATGAGGGCAGATCTTAAACCACTATTCTTTTGGAAGGGAGTGAAAATTGATATAGTTAACTATGTGGCGAAATGTCTTGAATGTCAGCAGGTGAAGGTTGAACATAGACATCCAGCGGGATAATTATAGTCACATGTGATTCCTGAATCAAAATGGGAAGTTATATCCATGGATTTTATTGTTGGATTGCCATTGACGGCAAGAAGACACGATTCTATTTTTGTAGTTGTCGACATGTTGACGAAGAGTGCGCATTTTATTCCAGTGCGTACGACATATCAAGCACCTAACATAGCTAGAATTTTTGTTAATGAAATTGTAAGATTGCATGGTGTGCCGAGGAAGATAATATCCGATCGAGCATCGATATTTACTAGACGTTTTTGGACTAGTTTCCAAGAAGCTTTGGGAACGCAATTAAATTTTAGTACAGCATATCACCCCGAGACAGATGGACAAACTGAAAGAACGAATCAAATTCTAGAGGATATGCTTCGAATGTATGTGATGGATCAACAGAAACAATGGGAAGAATTTTTACCATTGGTAGAATTTGCATACAACAACAGCTATTAGAGTTCGATAAAGATGGCACCTTTTGAGTTTCTCTACGGAAGACCGTGTCGAACACCTTTGAGATGGGATTGACTAGAGGATAGGGTCCTGGTGGAACCACAAGTGATTCGAGAAATGGAAGATCGGATGTAGTCCATAAGGCAAAGGATTAAGGAAGAACAAGACCGACATAAGCGTTATGCGGATGCGCATCGAATAGACCATAGTTATGATGTTGGTGATAAAGTATTCTTGCGGGTGAAGCCACATAAGAGTTTGATTAAGTTTGAAAATGGTGCTAAACTCTCTCCAAGGTTTGTCGGACCTTTCAAAGTTGTAAAAAAGAAAGGACGCATGGTTTATCGACTAGCCTTACTTGATTCTTTGAGGCGTATGCACGATCTGTTTCATGTTTCAGTTTTACGTCATTATATTTCTGATTCGTCACATGTTATTGACTTGAGTTCATTGTAGGTATCGAATGAGGATGCTCTCATAGCGGAGTCAATCCGCATACTAGACCATCGCACTTGACAGCTACAGCGTCGAATAGTCGATCAGGTCAAGGTCCAATGGGACAGTTATAGTCCACATTCTGCTACTTGGGAGGACGCATATGAGATGCGTCGACAGTTTCCTTATTCATTTTGATAGTTTAATATATAGATTAGTAGCAGTTATATTTAATGTTTTCATTGTTAGATTGTACAAACTTCGAAACGAAGTTTAAAACAAGAGGGGGTGTATGTAACATCTAGATTTTCATCGACCACACTTTCATAACACTGATTATTCTTTGAGGACACTTGCGTGCAAGTGATCCCATTAAACATGGTACATTATGATTATCTGATTTGGTTTTAAGTTCATGTTATGATTGAGTATTGAAATTTGATATGTTATTAATATTGATGATAACATTGACAAGTATTATGATGAGGTTTCTTGAGTGTTGGAAACGTGACATGATGAAGATGTTGATGGCATCGACATATTTCCTTGGACTCTGGATTGAGTCAGGGAGTGGACTATTGACTTTGATTATGAGTACTTGATTTATTACGCATGTGTTATATGATGATTTCAGTTATGGATTTCATGTATATGAGTTATTAATATTATATTTGACAGTGAATGCAGGCATGGTGACGCTGACTAATCCAACTCACATATGGAGTAGAGGGGTCATACATAGATATCAAATGGATGAGGGAGAGGTGTGGGAGTGTCCCTGTCACGGCCTACTAGCACTCATGTCGTGGCCTGAACCAAAGTTACCAGAATCGAACCGGTCGACCAAAAACACTGAAACCGGAAAAAACCCAAAAAAAACCGGTCACTAAAAAATACATAAAATATTCAAATTTAAAAAAAAAAAATACATATTCATGTGCATCCATGTGAATCCAAACCATTATATATAAATTTGCAAAGTTTCTCATATATATATATAACAAGTAACAATGCATAAAACCAAAATAGCACTAAGAGTAAGTGTACTCCATAGTCATATGAATATATGAATCAAAATACACCATCAAAAAGGCTCTAAATGGCCTATAAAGTCCAAAAATAACTCTAGAGTCTAGACTAGAGACTACACAATCTAATAATCTGAATCTGCATACTGAAACTCTGTTATGAACATAAATATACATATAAATAGATATTCATAACATAATAATTAATTAATAAATAATAATTATTATTAATGAAAGGACATGTCTCAAATGACATGACTATTGGTTAAGGGCACCCCTGCGTGGGTATATAAACGAGCCCTCATTCTCAAATGTATATCATCTTACCTATTCATATATTATTTACAGTCCTACATGGATTACTTTGTTATATTCCAAGTATTTTGGATAATTCTTGTGTGAGCGAACTTTGTTCGTCTCATTTGGTATCAGAGCTTTGTTTTTCTGATCCCGACCTTTGGCCTGTCTTTTTATCGGACCTTGTCTGAACCGGCTTTTAGCCAACCCCATCGTTTAGAGTTTCTCTGAGAAATTTGGTCTTTGACCACCAATTAGGCCTTTGGCCATTCAAATTTTCAAAGTTCTTAGGAACTTCGGTCTTTGACCAATTCAGGCCTTTGGCAATATAAAACTCACGATTCTGTTGAAGAACATTTCGGTGAAGAAAAGAAATTTTGTTGAAGAAAAGTGACTCCGCTTCCTATACCAGAGTTCAAAAAAATAATCAGCATCCTGCAAAAATTTAGAAAACAGAACAAGAAATCGACAAAAAAAAAAATTAAGAAAATTTAAATTAAATTATTGAATCAGGCTAGTTGAGATCTATTGTAAATCTCTGAGAGCAAGATCGAAGTTCTTCCTGAAATAACCATCTGCAACGACAATAAAAATTAAGAAAAAAATAAAAAATAAAAACAGGGGATTCTTCATAAGAGGTAGTTCACTGGCCATTTTTTGTGCCTCTATAACAACATTGGTGAAGACGGCATATATTCTTCGTGAGAATAAAAAAAATCAAAAGTTTATGTTAAAAGGGAAAGTAAGCACCGCGACCACACTCTGTCATCCCCCACTCCCAACCACACTACCCCGTCTCGTTCCCTACTCCCTATCACACTTACCGACCCCCCCCCCGACCATTCACACTCCCTTACAACCCCCACAGACCTCGTATTCCACTCTCCGCAGACCCCCCACTTCCGCGGACTCCCACTCTGACACACCACAACCCATACACCCCCCTGCCCACCCCTCCCCCAATCCCGGTGACTGCACAAACACCCCACAGCTCCTATCTCCAACCCCGACACACCACCTGCAGACCCACTTCAACTCCCTCGACACTACACCACCCGACACCCCCACTCCGCGGACCCCGTCACACCCTCAATAGACCCTCCTCCGCTCAAACACAGACACGTCCTATCATGCCCCCTAACTTTCGCTTTCATTAACATCCGTGTCTCCTTGTAAAGTCGTGCCCCATACCATTCTCGCCCCTCCCTTAATTGACACTAATTAAAATCAATTATAATATATATACATATCTTATGTTAATTATTTATATATGATATATATAATAACTATATATATACATATATAAATATAAAACAACATTAATATAAATATATATTTGAAAAAAAAAAGGATATATCTATTCTAAGAATATTATCAAAGGATATTAAAAACAAAACAAAAAAAACATATATCTATTCTAAGAAGAGTTAAAAAAGTGATAAAGTAGACAAAAGGATATATCTATTCTAAGAATGTTATCAAAGGATATTAAAAAAAACACACAAAAAAAAAACATATATCTATTCTAAGAAGAGTTAAAAAAGTGATAAAGTAAGACGTGAAGGTTTTATGAAGTTTATATATATATATATATATTCCAAGTGCATTCATTTATAAAAAGAAAAAGGGGATACTCAAGGTTCAACCTATAAATTATATAAATGGAGTCTAAAATGACGAATGTAAGATTTTCTTATGAAGGATGTTGCATTTCAACTTACGGGGTATTTACATTAAAGGGGATTATTCAAGGAAGAGAGGTTAACATCGTTATCAACATGACCCAGGATGAGAATTCTATTAATATTAATTTGGCGAATCAATTATCTATTTCGGAGCATAACATAAGTGAAAAGACAAATATTTTTTGCAAGAGACAATATGAAATTAAAGACTTGCAAGTAACAATTGATGATTATGAATATATATCTCAATTCAATGTCACAACTATGTATAGAGAAGAAATCGACATCATTATCGGGCTACCCTGGTTTAAAAGTATAGGTACCTTCATTTTAAACATAGAAAAAAAGTTTGTGACTTTTCCCTATAAAAATAAGATGATGACTCTTCAAGACATTACTACGAGGTCAAAATCGATAACACCTTCATCAAAAGACTTTAAAGATATCTCGAAGGTGATCCTTCCAGATAATCAGAACTCGATATCAAAGATGCAAAAAGAATATGATGAAGTTATTGTTGATAAAAACCAAGAAATATCTCGCTTAAAAAATCATAGTGAAAAACTTTTTACTCAAATTAAGAAGTCAAGGGATATAAAACAACATGTCCAGGAGTTGGAGCAAGAGAATCAAGATATCGGGAAGAAATTAGCAAGAAATGATGAAGAAGCTTCTTGTTTGAAGAACCTTAATCAAAAATTGCTTGACCAAATTAAAAAGATGAAAGATGAAAAGCCAAAGAATCGAAATATTATAAATAAAGTCGGCAAATTAGAAGATGAAGAAGAAATTTCACGCCTAAGGGTTCATAATCAAAATTTACTAACACAAATTAAAAAGTTGAAGCATGATAAGAAGACTTTACAATAAAAGCTAGATCGCAAAACATCATTAGTCGATAAGGAAACGATGACAGACCCAATCAACCTTACAACTCAAAAGGAGGCAAATCCAGCGGATGTAAAGAAGTTTTCAAATGTCGAGGTACAAACAAGCCAGAGATATGAAGAAAACTCAATTCCAAAAGTTAATCAAGAAAAAGCTACAAGTATATGAAGTAAAGATCAAGTTGCGAGAATGCCTTATCGACATCCTAATCACAAAAGTCCAACCTTCAACCAATCAATGTATCAACATGAACAGAGAACCGCTATGTCAAAGAATATTACTTCCACTACAAGTGCGGGTCAAAATAGAAGCTATCATGGGAATAGAAATGTATCAAGTTCTTTCCAAGAGCCCTATAAAAACCCAAATCCGCGGAAGATTGAATTAGGATGGGCAAACTCCTTTACAATTCGACAGTTCTGCTCAACACTTAGAAAATCCTATCGTCTCAGGTCCTTAATGATTACTAACTCGATAATGAAGAAGCATGAGACAATAATTACAAGCTACAACAAGAGATAAGTCTTCAATAAAGTATGCTTTGAGGACAAAGCATTTTTAAGGGGAAGGCAATGTTATGAACATAAATATACATATAAATAGATATTCATAACATAATAATTAATTAATAAATAATAACTATTATTAATGAAAAGACATGTCTCAAATGACATGACTATTGGTTAAGGGCACCCCTATGTGGGTATATAAACGAGCGCTCATTCTCAATTGTATATCATCTTATCTATTCATATATTATTTACAGTCCTACATGGATTACTTTGTTATATTCCAAGTATTTTGGATAATTCTTGTGTGAGCGAACTTTGTTCGTCTCAAACTCAGACTCAAAGGATCATCTACATCCAAAAGAACTCTCCAAATGAGCCCAACAATCAGCTCTTCAAATCAGCCAAGCAACCTTTCCAAATCAGCCCTGCAATCAGCTCTCTAAAATTAACAAAAACCCTTAGCTCACAAACTCAAGAGAACTCAAATCAATAGTGTGAGTGAAATAGAGGGGGTGGGATTGCTTTTAAAGTTTTATTAGGGGCTCTAGACATTTCTAGAACCTTCCATTGCATGCCCCATTTTTTTTTTTAAAAATTGCAAATCTAGTCACTTTTCCGTCCATACGAAACCGGTCGGTTTGAGAAAAAAAATCGGTTCCGTACGAAACCAGTCATGAGCGGTTTGAATCATCGGTTTTACCAGTGACTCGGTCGGACCGACTGGTTTTACCAATTCCAGTACAGTTCTGGTAACATTGGCCTGAACTAAAGGTTAACAACGGACCGACTGGTTTTACCAATTCCAGTACAGTTCTGGTAACATTGGCCTGAACTAAAGGTTAACGACTACCTTGTTCCTGAGAGGTTCACGATGTCGTGAAGGCAGACTGAGACAGTCGCTCACGAGGATTTCTGAAGGGCGCACAATAAGATGGATTCCTTATTCCTCAATAAGGGCAGACTTAGTCTCACACAAGGTCGACAAGTGGAGTATTGACTCCAAGCGTCAAACAACTTCCAAACTAAGTCAATGACGAGTGGCACCCTTGAAGCATAGAGGTGCGTCTTGAAGGGCATGTCGCATGAATAAATTATGAGTCAATAAAAAACTAGAAGACCTTAGAAAATAAAATGAATACTTAGACTTTGTTAGGGAAGAGAATACAATTTATTATTAAGTTATAAACCAGAAAACATAACCAAAAGACTACGTCTAGATGTTTTGACTAAATAAAGTTATAAAATGGATTAAGGGAATTTAGACTAACTAACACTAGTAAAGGGAGAATAAGAAAAAAAATTAAGACATGTGCAAAATGTGTGCATGAAATTAATAAAAATAAATTAATTCATGAGAAAATAGGTTGTCAACATAGATTAAGTATCATAATTCAATCAAACTCTAAATCTTAACTAAAAGAAAAGTCATAATCAAACTCCAAATGTAAATTACCTGGGAGACACAATAAAAGAAAAATTGGGGAACTAAACAACTAGGAGAAAATCTAGGAACTAATTGGGGATGTGAGGGAAAATTCATAATTATTTTAATTTAAAAAGGAATAAACATGTACAACTTGGGGGGAAAGTGTGACATGTGTTGGGGGTGAATAATCTCTAATAAAATTATTAAAAATTGTTTAATTGTGCATGAGATGACAAGTGTCAAGGTGAATTTTCTTATAAAAAGAATGGTGAGGAAAAAGAAAAACACCCTATTGTTGGATGAATGAAAGGTTGTTAAAATTTCTATTGACTAAGTTTACTTGTGTGAGTTGGGTTGCAAGCTTGTGCAAGAGGTGGAAGCTGTTGAGATTTGGGTACCTTGGAAAGTGGTCCCCTTGTGTTTTTGAGCTTCTAAACACATGAGGGAAGTACTTTGTACCTTGTGCCATGTACTTTATGTCTAATTTCACTTTGACTTAGGAGATTTAAGTCAAAAGTGAAATTTGGTCATTTTAGCCTAAAGTGACAATTAATTCACAAAGTGGGTGAATTAATAGACATAAAGTGAAACTATGGAAACTTAAATAAAGTGGGTTTTGAGTTGAGATTTAGATGAGATGATCTCAACCATTGATTAGGGATGAGATGAGATGATCTCAACCACCCATCTTTTAGGTTTCCTTATGCATCCTAAAGGAGGGCGCAAGGGGCAAAGGAGAGGTCATTCACTCATTTGTTCACTCCAAGAGTTTGAGAGAGAACAAGAGGATGAGGTTTCGGGCATTGGAAGAGGAAAGCTTGGGCACCTCCTTGCATGGAGGGCTCATGGAGGCTTAGTGCCCAGTTTATTTAGTGGGGAGCTTCCAGTTATGAGGAGGGCAGACATGAGGAGGAGGGCGCATCATCAGTGGGGAGGTCTTAGAGAACTCAGTTTGCAGTGAGGTCTGTTTCACAGGGAGGCTACACTTCAGTATCAAAGTACTGTGGAGGGGTTTCATGTTCAAAGCTCCCAGTTGGCATCTGGCTCCATTTCAGTGGTCTTGGCAGCATTTCTGGGGGGCACACCATCCTAGGGCGCACTTGCTTGGTTTGGACTTGTATTTCAGCTTGGATCAAGTTGCTATTGTATCAGGTTCATCTATATTTTGTACTTGTTGTATTCCACCATCTATTCTCCTCATATATAGACATATATTCCAAATTGGTTTTCCCCGGGGGGGTTTTATCCAAGGTCATGTTGACCAAAAATTCCTATGTTCAATTTCATGTGTGTTAAAGTGTAGAACTGCTTTATTTTCAGCTGTAAAGATCTCTAGGTCTGTTACATTTATTTTAGTATGCATGCGCTAACCCTTGGTGACTAAAACTACATGCTAGAGCACCTAAAATTGTGAATGTAACCGTAACAAATCAGCAAGAAGTTCCTGAATTGTTGGCTGTCCTAAAACAGCAGCAATACCTTCATTGACAGTTGAAACTTAGAGCCAACTTGAGGTCAAAGACAGACCTAGTTGGCAGCTTGATAGGACCAAGAAAATATTCATGGTATCAGAGCTGAGGTGGCTGATTTTTGAGTAGTTTGGACAGCATATGAATGGGTTGTTATATACATCTTCTTGGCAGATTTTGTGGAAAGCCATTGACGGTGTTTAGTGGCTGCTTGTTGGCAGAATTTTGTAGAGGATTGTTGAAGAATTTGTGCATAGTTTGGACAGCCTCTTTTCACACCTGCGTGGACAGGAGTGAGGCTTTATTTCACGACCTCTTTTCACACCTATATTTCTAGGAGTGAGATCGGAGTTCGCTTGCTGCTTTTCACACCTGTGTTGACAAGAGTGAGGCAGCGTTCATTTGCAATTTGAGCATCAGTTGTAGTGCAGTTTGGCAGTCATGTCAGCATCTCAGATGCGTGCGGAGGATAAGCCTGGTCGCCTTGGAAGGCGAGAATCGTCTTTGTTTTAGAGGACCTTGAACTATGGGATATAGTTGAGGCGCTTGTTCCTGTTATTCCTGCTACTACCCCCGTCTTGTTGGCAGAGTTCAAAAAGAGAAACAACAAGGCAAAGAGGACCATATGTGATTCAGTGAGGGATCACATCATTCCCCACTTGACCGGGAAAGCATATGCATATGAGATGTGGGCAAATCTATGTAAGCTTTATCAGAGCTCTAAGAGAACAGAAAGATGGTTCTTCATGATCGACTGAGGGGCATTTGCATGCTTGAGGATGAGTCAGTTACTTCTTTCCTTGGTCGTTACACCCAGATCAGAGACGACCTTGGAGCCGTTGGAGAGTTAGTGGAACCCAATTCTATGGTGAGGACAACTTTAAACAGCTTTACCAAACCATGGGGTCCATTCCTTCATGGCATTGTTGCCAGGGAGGTTATGCCTACATGGGAGAGGATGTGGGATGACTTCATCCAGGAGGAGACTAGACTTGTGGCAGAGGCTTCTGGACAGCATCAGTAGCAGACAATGCAGAGTGATGAGGACCTTTCTCTTTGAACAAAGGGCAAGAAGAAGACCGACCGGGGAGGTCAGCAGGGTCCCAAGTTTGGGGCCCCACCACGGGGAGGAGAGACCAGTAGTGGGACAAAGAGAGACATGAGCACAGTTAGATGTTTTGCTTGTGGAGAGATGGGTCACTATACAGGACAGTGTCCCAAGAAGAAGGAGAAGCAGCAAGATGTGTCAGCAGCAACAGTAGAGGAGCTTGAGTTCGATGTACAGTTTGCGAGAGAGTGTGCATTCACCATTTCCTTGTCTGTTATTACCCCATCCAGCATCAGATGGGGAGACAGAGTTGAGGAGGACCGACTGACTCATAGCAGTGATTCAGAGGGAGCTCAGACTCAGGTTTCGAGTACACCATCAGCAGGGGTGACTGGTCCACCCAGGACAGCTTCATTTTCAGAGTTGTCGAGACAGAGGGTTGGTGTAGGGGCTTCAAAGCATCAGAGATTGATGAGGAGGAGCGGCAGGGCACCACGGAGGCTTGAGCCTCACTTGACTACAGAGACGGGCGGATCAGGTTCTGGATCCACTTCAAGTGGAAGCTACTTGGCGAGAGGCCAAGTTGATTATCTTGGTGAGATGTCGAGATCCTGGTACTCTTGGTGAGATACCAAGAGGGGGAGACTCTTGGTGAGATACCAAGAGAGTGATTCTTGGTGAGATGCAAAGAGTAGTGATCGTTGGCGAGATGCTAGGAGGTAGAAATCCTTGGTGGGAGACCAAGGTGGAGATCTTTGGTGTGATGCCATGATTTAGGTGATCTTGGATAGATGGAGAGACACTTCCATCTATAGATCACGCAGACTGAGCAGATCCATGTTAGACTACTTTCATTGATCAGGGTACAACCATACTCACCGAGTACATGCCAGGAGGAAAACATGTCCACTATAGGGATGATATTGGTGGTGACGGACACTTTCCTCAGTAAGAGGGAGTGTTGAGATTTGGGTACCTTGGAAAGTGATCCCCTTGTGTTTGTGAGCTTCTAAACACGAGGGAAGTACTTTGTACCTTGTGCCATGTACTTTATGTCTAATTTCACTTTGACTTGGGAGATTTAAGTCAAAAGTGAAATTTGGTCATTTTAGCCTAATGTGACAATTAATTCACAAAGTGGGTGAATTAATAGACATTAAGTAAAACTATGGAAACTTAAGTAAAGTGGGTTTTGAGTTGAGATTTAGATGAGATGATCTCAACCATTGATTAGAGATGAGATGAGATGAGATAATCTCATCCACCCATCTTTTAGGTTTCCTTATGCATCCTAAAGGAGGGCGCAAGGGGCAAAGGAGAGGTCATTCACTCATTTGTTCACTCCAAGAGTTTGAGAGAGAGCAAGAGGATGAGGTTTCGGGCATTGGGAGAGGAAAGTTTGGGCGCCTCCTTGCATGGAGGGTTCATGGAAGCTTAGTGCCCAGTTTATTTAGTGGGGAGCTTCTAGTTCTGAGGAGGGCGCACTTGAGGAGGAGGGCGCATCATCAGTGGGGAGGTCTTAGAGAGCTCAATTTACAGTGAGGTTTGATTCAGAGGAAGGCTACACTTCAATATCAGAGTACTATGGAGGGGTTTCCTGTTCAGAGATTCCAGTTGGCATTTGGCTCCATTTCAGTGGTCTTGACAGCATTTCTGGGGGGCACACCATCCTAGGGCGCACTTGCTTGGTTTTGACTTGTATTTCATCTTGGATCAAGCTGCTATTGTATCGGGTTCATCTATATTTTGTACGTGTTGTATTCCACCATCTATTCTCCTCATATATAGACATATATTCCAAACTGGTTTTCCCCGGGGGGGTTTTATCCAGGGTCATGTTGACCAAAAATACCTGTGTTCAATTTCATGTGTGTTTAGAGTGTAGCACTGCTTTATTTTCAGCTGTAAAGATCTCTAGGTGTGTTACATTTATTTTAGTATGCATGTGCTAACCCTTGGTGACTAAAACTACATGCTAGAGCACCTAAAATTGTGAATGTAACCGTAACAAATCTGCAAGAAGTTCCTGAACTGTGGGCTGTCCTAAAACAGCAGCAATACCTTCATTGACAGTTGAAACTTAGAGCCAACTTGAGGTCAAATACAGACCTAGTTGCCAGCTTGATAGGACCTGGAAAATCTTCAGAAGCCTCTCCTTGCAAGGGCAAGCTTGAGCTAGTTCTGGTCTAAGATTCTATGTGTGACCTCTTTGCGGCTCGGGGGGCTAAGGGGGAAGAAGTGTACCCCTAGCGTTGGCTGGGAGGTACCGGTGAAGTCTTGGGATTGGCAGACGAAGGAGTGGACGTTGCGCAAGTTTCTGGATTGATGATAATCAACAATTCCACACTTCTGGTTACGGTATTTTAATTGTTATAGTTATTTTATGGTTAATAATATATTGAATTGTATATGAGAAATGCATGGAAGGAATGTTGAATTGTGGTAAAGTATCCAAGTTATTTAAGTATATAAATTCACTTATTGCTAAGAATTGGATCTCTTCCAATCCGATCGTCTTGATCTTGTATATTGATAACACATGGAGAATTGTTGATTAGTGATTTATTTATGTAAAGGAATACATAACCTTATGTACTAAATATGTGTGGAAGAAATTTTACGATTATATTTTATTTCCTTTGTAAATTCAATTTGTGTTTTCAAATAGCAGTGAGGATGCAGAGAAATTTAGTATAGCAACATTGTTTATTTTTACATACAGTAAAAATCGACACTTCGTGGTTGCTTAAAGGGGGTCTTGATGCATATAAATCCAAGTTGTTAGGTTCTATGTATAGTATTTTAGATTGGAGAATTGATCTCTCCCTGATATATAAATGAAAAAGAAAAAAAAAATGTTTAAACGACTCGCTTGAATTTTGGTACAGTCTGGGTTCAATAGCCAAATTAATATTAAACCTTTTCAAGATTGCCAACCAGGGTGATGATTTGTTAACCCCGAACGCATTTGAGTTGAAAGAAGACTAATTTATCGTATGTTTCACCGAAAGGAAGGACACCAACTTTTTGGCGATCTTCTAGGTTTCCTTGGCAAGCCTTACGACTTTACTTTCGCTTCTCAATAGTTCGCTTGAAAACTTTGCTAAAGCTTATTCAATCAATATCTTTTAGTTAACTAAATTTTGTTGCTTATTTGCTTTGGGTTCAGGCATTACCTCTTGATTTTATACCTGTAAAATAATGAAAACACTAACAGGCAAATTATACATAAACTTAGTGAACAATAAAAAAATGCTCAAGACAGAACAGAGACAGTAAAGAAGGGGGTAAAATATTATTTATCTCAACAAGCTACAGTACACAAGCATGTTGGTCGACTTATTACAGCCTTTACATAAATCCCATACTCTTGTACCTTGCGTGTCAATTCATGTAACTTACTCAAACCCGTACAGTTCTGTATTCCCTTGCACAGAATACCTCGTACAGTTCTGGATAGGCGTTATGTTGCGACCTGTGTATGCCACTATGTGGTAGAGACCCTACTCGGTCTATGTAGTAGAGATACGGGCTATCTCTCATGCACTTGGCAACGACCCTACTCGGTATGTGTATCAGAAATACGAGCTACCTCTTAGGCACTCAAGAAAGTCTGCCCACGGTGCGCCTCCCTTCTATCATTCGAGTTGATGAATACAATACACTATTGGGTAACATGTTTTGTTATTCCTCTTCTCTTCGATTAGGATTAGTGTGTGGGCCCTCAGATCGTGGAAGATCCCATCCATTGGATCCTCTTCTAGATCAATGGTTGGGACTTGTTTCTTTATTGACATAACTTAAGATTTAACTTTTTACCCTTGTTCATTGGTGGAAATATATTGGAGTTTTACTACCCCCTTTTGAACTTTGTCCCTGATGAAATGATATATGATTTCAATGTGTTTGAATCTATCATGGAAGACTGGATTTTCAGATAACTTGATGCAGCTTTGATTATCACAGAAAATTGTGGTGGGAACTGTTATCCACCAAGTTGCACTGGCTGGATTTGCAGATGAGCCGCCAAAGATTGAGCAATCAGATGCTCATTTTTTCAGGGTTCACAGATTCAACATGTCTTTTTAAAGACCACCTTTTTTCCGCATTTCCATCCCTCTGGGGCATTGTAATAAATGACTTGAGCATGAAAGTTGTAAAAGACTATTGGCCACCTAAGACCTGGGCACAAGCATGTACTCTAGAGTGTTTTTTCACTTGTTAATTATTTTTTGCCTGCCTTAGTGGGTGATTAATAATTTCTAAGTTTTTTCACTCAAGACTGACTCCAAAGCTGGAGTATGTGTTGGTGGTTAGGCCTTGGCATGGTATAACCAATGTCTAGTGTCTAAATGTATATGAGTTCATGTTAGTTCATGTCTATTGATTCATATGGAAATTGCGTTAGGTCCCCATAGGTTTTTTTTTAATGTTTTAGTCAAGTAATAAATTTCCCGTAAAACGGAAATTGTTAATGTAAAGTCAATAAATTGTAAAAATATGGCATCAGTCATTGTTAGATGCCATGTTTGTACTCGTTTTCTAAGTCAAAGCACCCTTTAGGCCCCTATTCCCCTTCTGTCTAGGAAAAAAAGTGATTTTAATCACTCAAAAATGTATTTCTCTCGAAAAAAACAAAAAAAGCGTTTTTAATTGAGTTTCCTAAGAAATAGGGAAGTCAAAAAACATGTTGGAAACATGTTTTTGGCGTGTCTTGAGTCTAGAGCCTAGTTGGCAGTGACAACTCCTAGAGAGGGCGCACACCTAGCCTACATGGTGTAGGGTGGAGATCCCAATGTGTAACTCGACCCCACTCATGCTAGATGGCGCACTTAGGAGAGATGGCGCATATCCCAATGTGGGAACTCGCCCTCACACTATACTTCCACTCCACCTCACTCCTATTCGCTCCCACTTCACTCCACCTCCACCTCCATCACTCCACTCCACCTCACTTCACTTTGCTTCATCTCTCCTTTACTCCTTGCGCATCTCTACTCTTCCACATGCACCACTCCCTCACACTTGCGCATTCCCTCTTGGAATTGTCACCTGAACTATGATAAATAGAAGGTGACCCCCATCCATTTAGCTAGTTGGAGTTTGGGCGACCTTGTTGTATACTGTTGTAATATCTTTTTTTGCATTGGAATAAAAAGAGGACTTTGGAGGTCAAGCTATTGGTGTTTGGTGCTCATGTGTGGATGGATGTTGGATACATATTGAGGTGATGTTGCTTTGATTTCTTGCATTTATTTATTGTGGAATTTGGCTAATCATGAGGGTACTGTTATCTAATTAAAGTGGATTCGTTAGCTTGTTTGCTTTATTAGTCGATTTGTTAACTTATATTTCAAGCTTGTATTGCATATATTGTTTTTGTTTAAACTAATGTGCAAATGAGGTTTCTTGTGTAGGAAACACAAAGTTTACAAGTATTTGCAACTGTTCTTTGTAGCATGCAGGATCCAATCCTTGGAGAAGCAAAAGAGTTAGCTTGCATCTAGTGTTTGTCCAAGAGTTCGAAAGAAGATGTCCTCCCTCTTCCTCACACCGAAGGGACCCCATAGCCCAAAGAGTTCCACGCTCAAGCAAAGGCTTCAAAATCAGAAAATTTCTTCTTCCTCCCTCTTTACTTTCTTTCATGTTAACTAGATTTGATTTTAAAGATTAATTTTAGCTTCTAGTATTGCATGCATAAAGTCTTCGATCTAGTTTCAATTCTTTCTCATTTAAAAGAGTAAATCTAAGCTTGTTTTGTTGCAATTTTCTATAAATTTTTATCTAAGTCTTAAGGTAGAAAGTTGTTCTAGTTTGCATTGTAGATCAAGCTAATTAGGAGTTTTATGCTTGTTGTTTTGGGACAGCAAACAAAAACACCTAAAAGAGGTTACTTTAGGCTCATTTAAAGCTTCTAAAAACCTCTAAAAAATTGCATTTTTGCATAAGAAAAGAATCATAAAATTTTGGTCAAGTTTTTCCAATTTTATTTTAGTTTCTTAAAGTGTTTTTCATCATCTTCTAATCATATTATTTGCTTGCTTTTAGCAGGTCCATCAAAAAGCAAGGGGAAACTTTGGCAAAATCAAAGCTAAAGTGAAGAAAATATAGCCCAAGTTGGAACCCTTGAAGACCAAGACCTTCAGAGAGCCTATTGTAATAGTTTCTTTTAGTTTGATCCATTCTTTAAGGGTCTAAAAGTTCAAAAAAGAGAAAAGGGAGAACTCAGTTCTCGATTGTAATAGGTCTAATAAAAGCGGGCCCTTGGAGCCCATTTTCTTCATCCCCGTTGGAGGGATTGGTGTGTTGTGTGCTTTTCTTTTCTTTATTTCCTTGCAAGTCTCATTATATGATCTCACAAACACACATAAGCATATGGAAATCAATCATACACAGCACTCAAATCTTTCATGCACTTAAGCTTAAAAGTAATTTCAATTTTTATGCATGATTAGCTTAGATTTAATTTTTTGCTCTCAACAATAAGTCTTGCAAAGCTTTATTTTCAGTTTCAAATTTTCAAAGTTTATTTCTTTTTCAAAGTTTAAAATAAACCTTCCCCGCAATTACTGGTGTATGCTCTGAACCCTTGCGAGCCTAGCTCGATCCTGAGATTCATCAAAACCGGAGTTGTTTGTGCGGAGTAGTTTAATTATGAAATATCAACAATTGTTACCTTAATGCGCGGAAAAACGCCTAAGGGGAGTGTGTGAAGTCAAACGGGAATTTCGAGATCTAGGTTCTCCCCGTGTTGGACATCCGACACCCTTAGTGAACTTACTGGTGAGGCCCTGGGGCTTCGGTAGGTTCTCCGCAAGTTTCCAAACAAAGAGGTAGCCTCTAAAGAGGCCACACATTTCTCATTAATCTACTTTCAATTTAACCTTAATAAAACACGCGATCAACAACTACCCACGACACTTTTAAGGCAATGGTTCTATGGATATATCTTTATGTGTATGAGCAGTATATTTCATTCATGTGTGATCGTCTAACGAATTTATCAATCTGGCAGAACTTGTATCCTACTTGTTTTATGCATGTATCTTTATGGATATGAATATCTTATCTGATGAATGATAAATGTTGAATGCTTATGTTTTATTTGCAATAAACTCTTAGAAATAGTTCTTTTGCTTAAAATAGTTTAAAGAGCCTTAGTATTTTTGTTAGGGACTACCCCCCTTGGCTTCGCTAGGAGTTGGCCTAGACGGAGGAGTTGAGGATCGGGTGACAGCACCTTGACTCGAGACTTGCCCCCAAGGACACACTAAGTGGATTGAAGATTTCTTCCACGATAGCCCAAGTGTGTATAAGGCAGCAACATGAACCAAGTCTGTCTCAAAAAGATTTCTAAGCATTTTCCGAAGCCAAATGGCCTCACAGCTTGCTTGATTGGTTGTCATATACTCGACTTCTGCTGAACTAAGTGCAACTGATTTTTGCTTTCTATTGTACCAAGATATCACACCTGAGCCTAGGCTGAAGCAACAGCCAGAGGTACTATTTCTATCAGTTGTACTTCCAGACCAATCTGAATCAGAATAACCCACCAGGTTGATTTGATCTCCCTGTAGATATTGAAGTCCAAATTCTATTGTACCCTTCAGGTACCTTAGGATGTGTTTTGTTGCAATCTAGTGTACTTCCCTTGGATCTACCATACGCTGACTAAGGGTGTTGACAGCAAAACATATATCAGGCCTAGTATTTTCCAAGTACATTAAGCATCCAATCAACTGTCTATAGATGGTGGGATTCACTTTGTCGGACTCGAAAGAGTTTAATTTCTTGAGATTTGTGATCAAGGGGGTGGTCATGGATTTGCATTCTTCCATCCCAAATCTTTTGAGAATCTCATTTGTGTACTTTCCTTGACCTAGGAAGGTCTCACCCTCTTGCTGCAAGATCTCAAGCCCAAGAAAGTAGTGCATTAGCCTAGATCGTTCATTTCAAATTCTTTGGCCAGATCTTGCTTGCAGGCTGCTATTAGAGTTTCTGCTCCTGTGAGGAAGAGATCGTCCACATACAGCGCCAGAATGAGGATGTCTTCTTCCTTCATAAGGAGGTATAGATTTGGATCAGCATCACTCTTGATGAATCCAATACTTTGTAAGTAATTGTCAATCCTAGAGTACCACGCTCCGGGTGCCTGTTTGAGTCCATACAGGGCCTTCTTTAGTAAGCAAACATGGCTCGCTCTGCCATGGACCTCAAAACCCCTTTATTAATGTCCAATGAATGACAACAAAACGATGGTCGATGTGAAGATGGGTTCACCCTTAACCTTCTCAATTTTCTATAAGCCTTCTCTGACATATTTTCAAAATAATGAACCCCTTAAGCTCAGATTTTCTAGCATTTTAGGGTTCACGACTTCTATTTCCCTGCTTCAATCAAAAAAACCGTAGGATCAAGCCTCTTTGCCATTAAGAATCTCGATGATTACCAGAGAGGTACCATATCCTAAAACAATGGATTTTCCCTCCCTGGATTTCTATGACATAAAAAATGGCTGCTTCAACCCATTCTGCAGTAGACATCAAGAAAAAGGATAATGAAACTTCGGAACATGTCAGAAGAAAAGAGCGTGTTATTGATTCGGTTCTAATTGTATTCTTATGTATAGTTAAAAATATAAAGCCTTAGAAATATCAACGAAATTCCACAAGGAATGACAATAACTATAAGCACAAGGGCAATTTACTTTTATCCAATTACAGAACTGGGCCTCTTTGCTTACTTCCCCATACAAGGAAATATAAACTTTAAAGTAAGAAAACTACACCAAAATATATTGTAAAATATACATTGTCCTCTAATAAGAAATAGAAATCATGCAGATCAGATCTGCAAGCAAGCTCACTAGCCAAACAGGACGACCACGAACAAAATCTTTCAAGCATCAACAAAATCAAAAGAACCTAGAATTGAAAAAAGTACCTTAGAATGTGTATGTCCAATATTAGGCAGAAGTGCCCTCAGAAGTTTCTCTGACATTTCACTAAACTCCTCGCTTGCAATCTCTGTAAGCATAACAATAGCCCTAGATGCACCTTTTTTAATTTCGTGAAACTGATCTCCAAGGGAAATGCACAAAACCTATAAGAGCCACCCTGGATATCAGTTACTAAACTCAAATTAATTACAAGGGCACACAAGAATAAGTTAGAACCAACACACCCTTGCAGAAAAATCTCCATCAGAAAATTTAAAGTTAATCTCCTTTACCTGAATAAGATGTCCCACTACGAGTTTAAGAGTATCTCCAGAGCATCGTGTCATGCACCCATTGCCTAGAAAGTTTATCAGTTGTAGACGGACCTCTTCTGACTTCTCAAGCAATGGAAGTTGACCTGCACAGAACAAATCACAAAATTGTAAAGGTTTATATTCACAGCCAAGTCTTCTCCACAACTACAACAACAAAGGGACAAATGAAATGACCATGATAGTGGAAAGGATGCCCATAATGAATCAATGACCATTGACAATATACAGACTTTGATCTAGCCAAACATAATATCGAGAAAAATTGTAAAAGCTTCAACCAGTAAATATGCCATAAAAGAACTAAGGTTAAGATGCTTGAATATAGAGTAGATCTACCAAAACATTAAGTTAAGGGTTAAAATGCAGTGAATACCCATCCTTTCTGCTATTAATGGTACAACCAATGCCACTGTTTGATCCACCTAAATAATACAAGAAAACACCACACGTGAAATTACAGCTTTTATTAAGTGACAAAAGTCTATAGAATTCATATATTAACCAATTCATTAGTCTAAACTTTAAAGTAGGACTTACAAAGGCACCAATTTATCATAGATAACATGGTATTGTCCTCGGAATGACATTCAAATCATCCCAGCATACTCCTTTTTAATGACCACATAAAGAGAATGTACAATCCAGAGGAAGACATTATACTAAGAGATCCATAAATGACTTAACTCAACAGACTAATGAAAGAAAATTACAGATCATGACTACGGATATTCCCAATACAATCACCAACCAACAATGATCAATAAAAATTTTACTTCAGTTAACTGACTACCTTAGAAATCTTGTTTACGACTCCACTTATTAGGTGAATAGCCAGCTCCCTGCATTTTTCAACACTGTCACAGACAGCTTTCAACACTTTCTTAAGAATCGTATCATCCCAGGCAACCTGCAAACAATAAAGAGCAAACCATGCATGTCCAATCAAGCTCTTTGAGAAAACCATTGTATGAGCCCTTTACACAAAACAGACCAAATCTTCAATATCAAACACAAGAAAATATCAATGTCAATACTTAATTTTTCTGTTTATAGAATTGTTTTAGAATTCATGAATGCCAGCACCTGTCTACAACAAACTAAGCACAAGGTGGGAAAACAAATTGCATCTCTGAATGCAACATTGTAATGTCAAAAAGAGTCTTGTATATGTGCTTAATATCCTGGATTGAATCATATATTAGAGGGTCAAAGACCTACCTGACAAACGGGTGTTCCTAATTTGTACGTAAATCTCCATGAATAGAGAAAATAACATAACCCATCGAGCCTCAAAGGTAAAAAGATAAAATTAGATTCAATCAGTACAGTCCAAGGGCAAGATTATCTCCATCCCGACTGTCTAGGTGTGTGCCTTTCCGGGTATCAATGCTTAAACTATGCATGATTTTATCAAGGCAATGACCAAAGAGAAAGACTGCAACTTGCACGGAAATATCAAAAGCCAGTAGGTAAATGAGAATGGTTGCATACATAAGTCACGGGGTTTAAGAGGGGATTGTTAAAATAAATCCATCCCTACAACAACATTAGAGAGAAAAGGGGATCTCCAAAAGAAATTTTTTAACCAATGTTATCAGAACCGAAAACCGGACTGGACCGGAAAAAAACCGGACCAAAAAAAGGTCGACCAAAAACTACATAAAATATTCAAATTTTGAAAAAAAAATATATAGATTTTGCATCAATACTAATCCAAATCATTTATACACAAATATGCAAAAATTCTCAATTATAAAGCGAGTACAAGTGCATATAACCAAAATAGCACTGAGTGCAATACATATTTGAAGTTTTGAACAAAAATACATCAATAAAGAGGCTCTAAATGCCCTCTAGAGTCCAAAAATAAGCATAGTGTACGGTATGATACTAGAATCTAGATACTATCATACTAATCATCAAAATCCTCATCGGAATCCTCATCAGAATCCTCATCGGAATCCTCATCTTCCCCATCCTCAACTGCAACATGAATACACTGGGACCCTACATGGGGAGGATTATGGATTCCACTTGATTCCCCTGGCACTGAAGGTATTTGTACCTTTGGTTGTGGAAGTGGGTCCAAGTCCATCCAAGAAAGGTCTTTGTTGTCAAATGTTGGTGCCTGACTCTCCACAACCCACTCTGATGAGGGATCAAAGTCATCTAAGACTATGTTGCTTGAATCAGGTGTTTTGTTCATCAACTAGTTGCGCCTCAACCTAAGGTTGTACTAAACAAAAACCATATCATTCAACCATTTTTGCTCCAAACGGTTTCGCTTCTTGGTGTGTATACGCTCAAAAACACTCCAATTGCATTCACACCCAGAAGCACTGCATGTCTGGCTCAATATCCGAATTGAAAATCTTTGTAGATCAAGGCACTTACCACCAAATTGTTGCCACCAATAAGCTGCAATAAGAGTTGAAGGCAAAGAAGCTTTAACAAATGACCTTCAAACTTGAAAGTTGAAAGTTGAAACATTGACTCTACTTTTGCAATGAATAATATAATTTGAAAACTTTGAACTTTCTTACCCGGTGGATCCTTTGCTCTGCTTCGTATAGCCATAAACATGCCAAAGGTACCAAGACTCTCATTGAAATTCAAGAGCTTGCTATGTATCTCATCTTGTTTCGTGGGATTAAGAATCTTGCGCTCAATGCATTTGTACAATCCCTCTTTTACCTCCCCATCTGCTTCAAAATATTTCGTATAATGGTACCTTCAAGGTTCAAAAGACAAAAAAATATTCATCAATTGAAATTTGAATTTGAATCTTTCGCTTCGCTTTTCTAATGAATAACAGAAAAAGTTAGAAACTTTGAAATTACATACCTTGGGTTTAAGTAATAACCAGTTGCATGTAAAGGTCTATGGAGTTGTTTGTTCCATCTTTCATCAATGATTCTCCATAGAGGAAAATACTTATGTCTTTTGTCCCCATATGTTTCCTTGATTGCCTCTTTGGCCTGATCCATGGCCTCATAAATAAAACCCATGGCGGGTTTATCACCATCCACCATTCGCAACACTTTCACAAGAGGCTCACTGAATAACACTATCTCTTTTGCCTTTTTCCAAAAACATTTTTCGAACACTTTGACAACCACTTGTTTCCCTTCAGCCTTTTTTCTCCATTGAGATGCATTCCATTCATCACAAGAAAACATCTTTCGCAAATTGGGTTTTTGTTGAACAATGGACTGCAATGAAAGAAAGTTTGTTGCAAATCGCGTAATGGTTGATTGAACAAGCTCTCTACCCCCAGTGTTTTTCCTCATCAAGTTCAAAACCCATGTGTGATTGTAGATGTACCTGGTTATGAATTTCGCTTCTTCCACACACTTCTTCACCCACTCAATTTTACAAATATCCTCAAGCAAGAGGTCCAAACAGTGGGCTGCACATGGAGTCCACCAAATCGTGGGGTGTTTTTCCTCCAACATCCTTCCCACTGCAACATAGTTGGAGGCATTGTCTGTTATTACTTGGACAACATTCTGAACCCCAACCTCCACAACTACTTCATCAAAAAGATGAAATAATAATTGTGCATCCTTCACATGATCAAATGCATCCATAGATTTAAGGAACACGGTTCCTTTTGGGCAAGCAAATAAGAAATTGAGAATGGTGTGAGATCTTCCATCAGTCCAACCATCAGACATGACTATGCACCCTGTTTTAGCCTGTGACACCTTGAACTCTATGAGGTATTCATTTATTCTTTGGACCTCATTTTGTAAGAGTGACCCCCTGATATCGTGAAAACTTGGGGCTTTGAAGCCGAGACCACATGTAGCTATAGCATCTATCATAGGTTGATAATAGGAAAAATTAGTAGCATTGAATGGTATGTCTGCATCATACCACCATCTAGCAATGCATTCCCAAGCAGCCTCCTTCTCTATCTTCTTCCATTTAGCATCAATGGTGGATTGAGAACCAGGGGTGGTGCGGGGTACAAAGAAAGAGTCAAGCCCTTTGCATGCTCTCTTTAAGCTTGATGCACTAGGGCCAACGGAAGAAACATTTTCAACTTCATCTCCATGTCCCACTCCCACTCCCAATCCAACAAGAAAACTAGAGGATTCTTCAAAACTAGGAATAGTAAAAAGAACATCAGCTTGACTTTTCCCCACATCTTTTTTAACCTTATTGGCCCTACCTTTCTCTGCTTGGTAGGATTCAAGAAGATTTTGCATCTCCATGTTTAATTCAGCAGACAGTTTTGTGCAACCTTCTACTTGGCCTTTTGCACGTGCTAAGTGTTCTTTTATCCTATGGATACCCCCACCTTTAATTGTCTTCCCACAATAATTGCATACTTTATGGTTTTTTTCATTCAACAAACAATGAGCCCATGTTGGATCTTTCTTGTTTTTAGGGATGTTGGACTGAGACATTTTTTCAGCAACAAAAAAAAATCTGCAAATAAAACCCTAAGATTTCTTAATTTCTAGGAAAAAATTCAACAGTTTTAAAGAGAAAAAGAGAGGAATAAAAGAATCCTTGACATACCCTCACAACAAGTTGAAATATGGAGAATAAGAGAAGCTCCCTATTACCCCCTAGCATAGGGGTAACTAAGGAGATTATGTCTCGAGGCTCACAGGTTGCAGACATGGAGTGTCAAGATCCAGATGGAAAGAGCATACCCAAAGGGCCCCTTCTTTTCTTTGATGCATCCTACACATCACCAGTAGTATGCGTCCACCACATCGGTATGGTCCCATAAGGCAGTGGGTCTAGCTCCATGAGGTAATGAGTCCAAGTATCATGGTAAGTGTCACTCTAATATTTGAAGCATTTGAGCATGTTGCAAAAGATCTTTCTTGATTTCAAAACGTTTGCTTGGAATTTATGTTTTTTGCCTTATTTAAACCTGGTGGGTGTCATTGTGTCCTAGTAAGTTGGTTACCCTTGGGAATAGGTTGCTATTATGTGGTTCTTTGAAGAGTCATCGTCCATTCCCGACCATACTTATCACTTTCCATGCTTCATTCCCTCCATCTCCTCACCTTTTGGGACTTTCGAGTGTACTAACCCAAGAAGGGATTGTACCTTATCTCATGGGAAGAAGGGGCTAAAGGTCGAGAGGGTAAAAGTAGTTGGCAAAAGATAAAAGCCAATCATAAACCTTCGAGATGCTTCGCCCAAGCATCCCCGAGAAAGCAATGAAACGCTTCTCTATAAGAAATGGGGGACCTAGAAAATAAATGTTAATGAATACTCAAGGGGTTAGTTGGAGGATAGGAGGTCTCAACACTAGCCGGCCTATCATGATCATAGGTATTTAGCAGTATGACATTACCATCATCTGGTCACCAAGCAAGGGAAGTGGCTCTTAGTTACATCACTGAGAGGAAGGGGGTCTCATCACAAGCCAGCCTTCTCATTTCCGCGAGGTATTTGTGAATGACACTATCATTATCTAGACACCAAGCCAGAATAGTGGCCTCTAGCTTGTTCCTTGAAACATGCAAGAAAGAGCTAAAAGAATGGCAAATAAGTGGGCTTGGAAAAAATTGCATTGAGGACAAGGCGCAGCTCACCCTCCACAAAGGCACCCATAGGTAAGACAATACAAACCCTTGTATGTCATGAACCCCATGCCCAAAGGTTTACCCCCACACCATCTCACATACACACGTGACTAGGATAGGTTCCACCTAGGAAACACCCTAGACCTCGGAGTGATTGACCCAATAGGGCATCTTCAGACCCTTCCCAAACCTAAATTTGACAAATTGTATAACATCTTGCAGCATTTGTTTAGTTTGAAAAGGGGGGTTTAATGCACATGTTTGGGTGGTTTGATGTTAGATGTGGCTCACTTGTTATGATACCTGTGACTCATGGACCCCTGGAGGGCGTATCTGTTTGCCTTTGCAGGGCCTTACCCGGTGGACAAGTATTCAAGAGGAGATGATCAATTCGGACCTTCATGAGGGCTTGAAGCCCACGGATGGACCGGCTTGCATGATGAAGGAAGAGGTAGTTTCCTTTGGAGGCACTTTGGCAGGCCTGGATGATGAGATGCCACCCTTCCCCACCTGGACGTTAGCCTCTCGAGGCTTTGGAGGTCACCCTAGTAGCCCATGACGTCACCTAGGGCTATGGTTTGACACTTGGAGGGGTTAGACTGCAGTTCTGGCACATGTGGCATGGAGGAGGGCCTTTGGAGGCCCAACGTTTTGCTAGATGACCTCAACGCTTCATGGAGAAGGCCTAATATCACCCTAGGAAGGATGACGTCACCCTCTTCGGGGTTTTATTTTGTGAAAATAATTTAATTTTAAATTTTAAGAGCCAAATTTACATGTAGGCTTTGTTTTGTGAAAAGACGCAACTTTTGGGTAAATTACCCAGGATTTCCCATATAAACATCGCTGGCTAATTTCATTTTTTCATCATAACTCACCTCTCATAAGAGGGGAACTGAAATTGGCGCCCTTTTTCGGGTACTTGGCTGAAATTTTGAGGCACACTTGCTTGGAGACTTGTTTTGATGCATTTTGGATGATTTCTTGGTGGAATTTTGGCAAATCTAGGGTTTTTATGCTTGATTATTCTTGGTGAAGTAAGTAAATCTGCAATTTTCATTTCATAATAAATGTTTATGGTATGTTTACTTGTTCATATTTAAGATTATGAAATTGTTTGCTTAAAAAACCTAGGAGTAAGAAACATAAGGTGTTTCTTTCTTGCTCTTTGTTTTGCTAGTCTTGCCTAAGAAGATCTTGTCTAAACTAACTTCTAGAGCCCTAAAGTGCTAGCACTTTAGAAGCTTTGTCTAGTTCTTATTGCATTAAATATATTTCAAGAGTCTAAGGATAGGAGAAATCGCTAGGGCCTAGAAGTGCCTACACCCTAGTTGAACCTTCTCTTGAGGGATTGGTACTTGAGGACTTAAGGTGCTACTCCTCAAACTTCCACCTTTTCATCTCTTAGACAAGTATAATCATTGTTATTTATCCAAGTTATTGTGTTGATATAATTGACTCCATAAACACTAAAAGGAACTAGTTCTCACTTCTCTCTTGTTGGAAGATTGACCAAACACTCAAACATTATTCTCTCAAGCTTTTACTAACAATTACTAACACTAATTTTATTGTTGTTGTTATAAATGTTTGCTACAGCCATCTAAAAGCAGAAAATAATCTGCATAATTGATATAAATTGCTAGCTAATTACTTCAAAATTTGCTTGTGACAAGTTAATATCATTCCAAGTAATAAATGTCATCTTTTCATTGTCTTTGCAAGCAATTTTGAGGCATATTTCTTGCAGTTGTTACAAAATATTGTTTGTTGTTGTAAACTTTCATTTCGCTGCATTTTTTTATATATCAGCTAGCATAATTTCACTTGGTTTACTGTCTCGTGAAGCTTTACTATCATATTTTTACTTGACACTACCACATATTTGCTTTGATGTCTTGTCTCAGGCAGTTACACTTCAATATCTTCATTTGTTTCATTCCTCTTGGAAGTAAACCTTGTGACACCTTTGACTTGAGTGACCAGTGAGAGGGGGGGGGGGTACTTTTCATGGATGATTTTAAGGGCTAAATTTCGCTCATGGGCTAATTTTCCATGGTTTTTCCAAAAACGAGATTCGCTATTTTAAAAATGATTAGCCCAAATTCTATAGGATAAAATTGTTTTACCTTAAAATCGCCAAAATTTTACAAAAACTATATAAAATCCTTAGAAATTTGAATATTTTTACAAAAATATAGCCGAACATTTATAGTTGGCATATGAAGGATTAGTAATATTCGCCAAGGTCTCTACATTTTAAAATAAATTTCCATCCTTAAAATCATCCCTAGTACTTTTATCCTTATCCTTAGCTTACCCAGCCCTTTAGATCACTAGGGACGCCTCCCTTGGGGTATACCTCCTTCTACTCCTAAAACGTGGGGATCTCCTATTGAGGTGACAGTGATAGGAAATCATGTTGTTACGCCAATCCTCCTCACTTGCCTTGGGCTTTGGGCAAGTACAGATTGTGCGATAACACTCCCAACAGAAGAAAAAAATAAAAATTTAAAAAAACAAAAAAAAAACAGCTCTCTAACAGCCCACAGAAATCTGAAAATAATCACCAAAATGTTGGCAAAAGCAACTCCAAAACACCCCCAAAATAGCCCAAGAAAATCCCTTCAAACAGCTCCAAATTTGTTGCAGATAATCAACCCAAGAGATCTCCAACTGAAGCCTTCAACTAGCTCTCCAAATCTGCCCAAGAACTCCTTCAAAGAATCCCTGCAAACAACTCTCCAAAACCACCTCACAAACTCAGCTCAATAATTCCAAACAACTCCAAATTTGTTGCAAATAATCAACCCAAGAGATCTCCAACTGAAGCCTTCAACTAGCTCTCCAAATCTACCCAAGAACTCCTTCAAAAAATCCCTGCAAACAACTCTCCAAAACCACCTCACAAACTCAGCTCAATAATTCCAAGGAGCTCAAATGAATAGTGTGAGTGAAGTAGAGATGAGGGGGGGAGGGGGGGTTCTTTAAATAGGTTTGAGGGAGGGCTAGGGTTAGTTGGTAGGCCCCCTCAACCAACTTATTAGTTTTTTCCCTAAAATTTTTTGAGTTCCTGCCGTCTTGGTGCGTCGTACATGTTCCGTACGGAACCAGTCAGTCCATATTTTTGATAGATTCCATACAGAAACGGTCAAAAACGGTTCCTTCACTCCATTAGCCCATTTTTGGGTTTGAGGCCGACCCGAACGGCTGGTTTTGTTGAACCGGGCCGGTTCTGATAACACTAGTTTTAACCAATGCTATCAAACTCAACCAAGTCTACTCAACTCTACCGAGACTGCTTTTTGAGAAAAAACAGCCAAAACAGATGGTTGACTCAACCAAAGGAGGAGGCAACCATTTACTCAGTTTGAGTCGGGCAAGTTAGTGCCTGACTCAACAAAGTTGCACCAAAATCAGCCACTAGGTCGAGTCCGACAGGGTTAACTGGGCCACCTACATGGAGGTCCAATCAACCAAGGAAAAAAAAAACAAACCTAACCACCTAAACCCTAATCTCCTCCTTATAAACACACCCCTTACAACTTTTAACTGGCACACTTCTCACTGTGAGCATTTGGAGCATTTGGAGTTGGTAGCATTCATCAATTGTTTAAGTGGAATTGGAGCTTATCCAAAACAGAGTTAGTGGTGGTTTCATTGGGGAAATGATCTCCATTTGTTGTCAAACAATTTGCTATGAGATTGAAGGAGAATTTTTACCAAAACCTTGTGCTCATTTGGACATAAGTTTTTCGATTTCAAACCCCTATTCTTGTACATAGAAATTACTGAATTATTATTTTAAAATTCAAGACAGCATTATAGTTCTACTTGCAAAAAATATTTTTATTGTTTAAGACAATCACATGGCTCCAAGAATCTAGAAGAACCCTGCATGGAACCACTACCAATATTTGAGCTCATGGAAAGGAGAATGCAACCATTGTGGGAAGGCTAAGCAAGAGGGGGTTACACAGGTTGAAATGACACTTAGGGCAAATTTGAGGCTGCCAAAAGGTGTCGAACAACTTTGAAAAGCAAATGACAACAATTGATGAAGCCATTACAGAAAAGAAAGCAAGCAAGAAACACTTCAAGAGGAGATAGGTAGAACCTCTAAGATCCCTAGACACCATAGTGGCACTAGAAAACATTGTTTCAAAGCATCCTCCAATCGCCCTAGTCATGACCACTTTAGATCCATCGTTGCAAGAGACAAGGATTGGTATACCACACTTGATCGAAAGATAAAAAGGTTGGACAACTTTTTTGCAATGTTCCCCCAAGTTTTCGAGATGCAGGAGAAGAGGAGCAAGAAAAAACACATTGCGGACATGTCAAGACACCCTCGAAATTTTTGGGAAACTCATGGTGGATGGCAAGACATCAGGGTCCCTAGCATAAGGGGGCTCATCTCTAAAACTATAAAAATAAATAAATAAAACCCTAACAATAACAATTCATCATTGTGCAATGTCAATACTAAATTCAAATTTGCAAATCATACAAACATGATTCATCAATCACCATTGTTATTATCATATTTCAAATTGAATCAAAGATACATGCACATCAAGGTTTCAAATTTATAACTTATAACAAAATGAAATACATCGATTTAGATTCTAAAATTTAAATAGTACTAAGTAAAACTTAAGTACTAAAAGTAAATCATAAATACTGAAGTCTGAAATAGTAAATTAAAAAGTACTCCCTCTCTCTGACAGAACCCTCTCGCCACAAGACTCCAGCTTCCTCCTCTTCTCCACAGGCACATGGATGTAAACTGGACAACCAAAGATCCGAAAATGCCCTATCTTTGGCTTCACTCATGTGAATGCTTCCTCGGGAGTCTCGTCTCCCAATATCCTGTGAGGACTCTTGCTCTACAAATACAATATCATGTTGCATGCCTCTACCCAAAGAACCATTGGCAAACCTTGGTCATGAATCATAGCCTTTGCAGAACTGATGATGGACCGATTCTTCCTCTCCACAACCCCATTCTGTTGAGGGTTGTATGACACTGTCAACTCCCTAAATCATTGGAGGTGCTTGCCGCCCCCCCCCCTTTAAAGCAAGGAAAGAGACGTTTCTGACAACATACAATCCCATATAGGTTCATACAGCATACAAAAGTTCGTCCTGTCGTACTGACAGCACCGTACAGATCTGAATAGTTGTACGTATAGAAACATACCGACGTCCAAATAGGTCATACTCTCCCAACATGTTGTTCCACTCAGTTTGAGGTGTCTTTTGGTATCCTTGCAGTGTTGTTTTTTAGGCGGCTTGTGGAGGTTTCCTTGTAAGTTTTTCAAAGGAATGAAAAGCTAGTTTTGAAGGAGTAATTACCTATGTTCTAAGTCACTAGATTTAGCAAATTTCAACCATTAAGTTCGAAATTCGCCAATTTTCATCCAAATCCAAACATATTTGTTTAAGTTTGCCGAATTTCAAGGCAAACTTGAATCCGTACACGAACAGGAAAAAAATTGCCTAAATTCGTTGAAATTCGGCTAGGGTTCGATTTTGTTTGGCCAACTCATGGTTAAGAAAAACAAAGAAAAGACAAAACACAAATATCTAAAACAAAAAACCTAAATTATAATTTGTCTCTGCCAAGCTTCATTGTTGTCATCTACTTCTCATGCCCACAATCCATTTCGATTTGCAAATCGTCGTTCGAAACTTTGATGTTCATTGACCCAGGACTAGAATCTTGGACATCGCCTAGATGCCCCATTTCCTTCTCTGAGTAAATGCTTGGATATGTTCCTTGTGCTCTCAGTTGGACATTGCTCGAATGACCCATTTCCTTCTCTAAGTGAATGCTTGGATATGTTCCTTGCCCTGGATCTATCCTTTCAACAAATTTCATATAATATATAATTTTCAAAGGGCTTGGTCAACTTCATAAAAATATTCGCAATAAATATATGTTTTTTATTAATTTGTCATTTTCTTTCCATATCACATTGTGATAATTTTGTCATATTTGTGCTTGCTGCTTAGACTGATAACATCTATTGAGAAGTGATTTTCTCTTTCTTTGTCATTCTTTATATTGTTTTCACATTTCCATCTATGTGAGTATATCATAGGATTCTCTTTCCACTTTCCATCTTTCAAATACTGCTCATAGAATGTCAATTGATTTGTGTGAGACGATCATGCTCCTTGTACCAGAAGGACCCTCCGTGAAAACAGCCATTCACTTATATTTAAAGAGCATTATATTAAAATAATAGATATTCGGAACATGCAAAACCAAAACTAGAGAAACTCTCTTACCATACAGCTTTGATACTCTCATATAACCAAATTATACTCTTATATGTGTTTAATGAGTAATGAATTTTATTTTATATATATATATATATATATATATATATATATATATTAATTTTCAAATTTTGTAGTATGTCGAACTTAATGCCGAATTTTGTTCCCAAAATTTTTACTGTTCAATTTTTGTCGAACTTCAAGGTCACTGAACTCGAACACAAACATGAACCAAGCAACTTAGCCTCTGTTGTGTGAAATTATTTTTTATGCTTCCACTATTTGATTTCCAGCTATTGTGTGATTAATGCTATGGTCTGAAATTTATTTTTGCATTAATTAAATTCAGCAATCTACTTGTTTGATTGAGATCATAAGGACGTTAGTCACCTAGGGCTTGGAAATTTTCACAGTAGCAAGTGCAAAGGTGGATAAGTCAAATCGTACGGACCCAAAGATAGGACAATTGTACGGAACTGAGTACAAACGTTTTGGTGGCTATATGGCAGATTGCAATGACTTGTACGGAATCGCAGCAACTAAGTATGGGTATGTCAAATGGCATATTGTACCACGGCGTATGACAATTGCAAGAATATCGATTGGGGTATAGAGCGTGCAAAATAGGCAACGAACAGAGTATGGTACATTGTGCGATACATCAGTGTATAGACATATGACAGTAGCAACAATGTACAAATGAGGATTGACACATGTATGTTTGTGGAATTAACCCACGAGATTGGCCAAGAATTTGGCTCTGATACAAAATGGAATAAAAAAATTCCTGTGTATTACCGATTGACAGTATTTCTGCAATTGTATATTCAAACACTGAATAATCACTACTTGATATGAATTGATGGTTACAATGAGCCTCGTGACGCTATACCTATTGACTGGTCATAAGGTGAAGAGGTGTGTGGCATGTTAGATTTTAGGGTAAAATGCAGATAGAGGTCACTTTTTAATTTCAATGCTAAACCAACTTAGATCAGGTACATAAACAGAGATGACAGCATATAGAAAGATAGATCTAAGGCATACATTAGCAACAGAAAAATAGAGTCCAGGAAATAAGTCAGATCTTAACAGTAGTGCTTTAACCAAATGATCTATAACAGTAGTGCTTTAACAGTAAGCATATATTACCAAAAGATCT